>VUQS01044750.1:0-11138 GCA_015108495.1 Heterochromis multidens
GCGAGATCACCACTTTCATCGAGATGAGCAAGATCAAGGATATTGTCATCAATGAAGCTATTTACATGGTGCATGAGTAAACTTATGTCTCTGTACTTGTGTGACATGTTGACATTTTCTCATGCAGTTATTCTACAGTTTGCCATGGCAGTTTGGATTAATGTCTATTGCTTTTATTTCAGCACCAGATCATCTACTACCTCTGTGTACTGTTGAAAGACCCCTCGGATCCCAATGCCGTGTCAAATGTCGTGCCATTGTTTCAGGTGAGGATGAGCACGAGGTGTAGCTGTATCTCAAAAGCCTGTTTAGTTACTTATTTACCTGCAGGGCTCTTGATGCAGTCTCATTCATAGGATCCTGTTTTTCATTAATTCTATTTTTTGCCTTTCAGAGTTCAAAGCCAAGGCTGAACTGCTTGGTGAAAGTCTACAAAAGCTGTCAGGAGATTCTTTTAAAGTGCAAATGACACACTGGTCATACAGGAGCAATGTCTGTGGTCATTCACCATGTCTTTTTTTTTTTATCTGTCATTTTGTTTTCATTGGACATAAGCAGGAAATAACCTCCTTACTTGTTTGTGTTGATACATCTTAAATATCTTTTATATGCATTACATTTCTTATGTTTTGCTTTGCTTAAAAGCACGATATTAGTGTCAAAATGATTGACTTAAAAAAATAAACACTACATTGGTCTTGACTACATGCTTACACCTAAAAAGCCAAATCCTTTAACTTGTATCATAAATCATAAAAATAATCTGTAATCGTTGTTTTTTTTAATGTGTTTAGAATTCCACTAATTATACCAATTTGTGTATTTTAGCATCATTAACACACTCGTTTGTTTTTGTCAGAAAATTCTTCAAATATAACAAACCAACATCATCTTTGAGGTGTTGTTTACTTTTACCAGTAGGGGGCAGCACCACACAAATATTTGGATCCATGAATCAGTTTTTACGAGTGATTCAAATGTACAACATGTTCTGTTCTTTGTTTGTTCATTGTTTTATTTCCATGAGTTGCTCTTGAATGTAATCTCTGAGAGAAAACAGAAACCCTTCAGAAAAGTTTTATGTGTGTGTAAGATGTACTGTATATATATACGTTATTAATAACCATCCACACCTTCTTCCTTAAATATATTTTCACTTCCTCATATCTACCTACACCTTCATCTCTTAGAGGCAGTTGGTCACGTTTGTCAGGGAAGTCTGACATGTTACTGTTGGTATACCAGACCTGTTTTCAGAACTGTTCTTCAAGGTTACCTCACAGACCGAATGACAACAATTATATAATTATTATAATATATATTATAATAATTTCCTTTGTGGGATCAATAAAGTATCTATCTATCTATCACCGTGTGTAGGATCAGTTTCAGAAGAATATTTGCCACACAGGACTGGTATTAACCATTTTTGCATCTGTATTTGTCTGAACTCTTTGTCAGAAATCATGATAAAGTGTTACATACTATAAATGTTAATGTGAGAATAATTGTCCAACTCCTTACTCTCTATTAGATTGATGCCCAGGTAACCCACGAGTTATCAGCACTGTTCACTTCTGTTTCCTCTTCAGGCCTTTTCATTCTTAGTGAATGTCTGCAAATTCAAGTCAGACTTGTGTGTGAACTCCATGTCCCACAGGCCAAAAAACATTAAAAAAAAGCAGAAGGGTGTGAGTTTCATGGGGTGAAGCATTGCACTGCTGTGAGAAGTAGCCCTCTGACAGGATAATAGTCCTTCCTGGAGGTGTTAAACAGCCAGGAACCAGGCCGAGAAGAAAACCTGGGAGTGACCAGGAGTGGCACCTCATGGCTTTTAAATAGGCCCCATAAAGCACCAGGAACTCCCCTACACAGACACCCACTTAGGTAGGGGAAAGAGGTCAGCCAGAGGTGTGTGGACTGTTAATTACCCCTGATAGTAGCAGGGCTGTGACTGTGCATTAACATTTCTGCTTCCCCTTCTGTGGATGTTGTGGGTTGGGGATGCACTTGTATAATCTAATGTATGATTTCAGTCAAATGTTTGTTTATATAAGGTCTGTATTTATCTGTTATCTAAGTGGCAGATGTATAAGATTAGTTGAATGTTCTGGGTGTGAGAACCTTGTGCTTCAGTGGGAGAGAAGGGGTGTTAACCCCTTTACCACCTGCAGTGCACACAGACATACACACCTACACACACATTAATATAACAGAATTCTCACACTTCCAGATGCTCTGAGGTAGATTTGAGGTACAGTTCAACATTTTCCCCAACAGGCTTAATAATTTTCTTCTTTGGAAAGACAGCACCACTCTTAGGGCTCATCAGCAGCAGCTTAAGCTTAACTTAGCATAAACATGGGAAACTCAGAAATAGTGACTTCTGGGGCCTATTTAAAAGTAACTATCTACATGCACCTCTAAAACACAAATTAATACATTTTTTTTTTTTTATTTTTCTTTAAACCTCACAATTGCTAAAGCATAAACAGAAACTTCGAGTCTTGATTGGTTTGGCAACTGCTTCCAGACAATAAAAAGTGAAGTAAAAACACCTCTGTAAAACAGATTAAACCAGGAATATCAAACCCATTAAAGTTCATTAGCAACATACAGCCAAATATTAAGCGTTGAGCAATGAAATCCATGCCTAATAATGTATAACTACTGATAAGAAGAAACTCAAATTTTTTTTCTATTTCTTTTAGTACGTTCTGAAAATGTTCACATTTAATAAACCATCCATTAAAAAACAGACAATTTCTTAAGAAAAAAATTCAAATTTTAACAAATGTGAGTCTACTCTGCACATTATAGGTAGCACTGTACCTAAAAAGGCACAGCACTTTCACATGTGTACAACATGTTGAGATGCAGAAATGTGTCTTACTGTCCATACATTTTCCCTCCTTTGTTACACTGTTGGTATCACATCATGAGAAGCAGTACATTTTACTAATATATACCATATATATTAGTAAAACGCAGGCTGTGACACCCTTGGATTAAACAAATAAGGTATAGTGAGCAAAGTGATGCTACAATAGACTGTTCATAAAAGATGGCCCGACGTGGCTGTTACTGTTTTTGTTGTTTCTGTTTGTTTGTTTTTAAACCAGACACACTGATACACGCTCCTACTGTAGCAATTTGCCCATCACAGAGGTACTCTCTCACAAAGCATATCCTGCTTTATCACCCCCCCTCCCTTTTTTTACTCCAAAGAGGACCATAATTTATTAAATTAACAATCATGTTGTATTAAATAAGACTTAAAACTAGAAACTGAGACCATAAACTCATCAGCAAAGTCTTTACTGACGTAATGGATCACACTGGAAGTAGTGTTCTCATAAGCCTCTTTTCCACTAGTACTTACTCGGATCTACTTGATGCGATGTGACTCAACTCGACTTGCTTTCAGTTGTTTTCCATTACAATTGAGTAGCACATCAGTATACCTGCGGCTCAGTCGATGGCTTTTTGACTCGGGGTAAAAGAAGAGAGCCAGAGAAGGCTGCGGGCGATGAGATGAAACGTGGTGAGCTATTTCCCTCGTTGCTGGGTTATAAAAATGGTGGGTTTGAATCGTGAAGGAGTCGCTCTATTGACTCATCCAGTGACGTCACTCCCTGCCCAGTCAGTGACGTGCAGTCTGTTGACGTCACATTTTCGGATCGGCTCGAATCGCTTGGAACCCCGGCCAAGCAGGTACTAAAAAAGTACCTGGTACCAGCTACTACCACCTAATGGAAAACCCTAAAAACCGAGCTGAGTCGAGTCGAGCCGAGCTGAGTAGGTACTAGTGGAAAAGGGCTAACAGAGTTACACAATTAGGCTCCTTTTTGCATCAAGAGAAGTCTCCCCCTGTCAGCCATTAGAAAGAATGCAGGTTTATGCCACTTTCACACTTCAGACCCGGAAGCTATGTCCACCTTAGACTGTATCTTATACTGCCACCTGTCCATTTTCTTCTACTTATCCAACTCATGGCTGTGGTTGGGCTGGAGCCTATTCCATATCCCAGCTATGGCCAATTTAATCATCAGTTAACCTAACGTACTGTGGGACTGTGGGAGGAAGCTGGAGTAACTAGAGAGAACCCATGCAGACACAAGAAAAACTCCACACAAAAAGGCCCCAGCTGGCCGGTGGATTAGAACCCAGGACCTTCTTGTCGTGAGGTGATGGTACCCTATCTTATACCTTTTTCCAACCAAAGGCTAGCTCCAGCTACTTCTTAACCATATAAACATGAAAGTGAGAAGATTCTCATCCTTTTCCAAGTTCACACCACACAATTTTTAGCAATTATTAAAATCTTTTTTTTTTTTTAAAGGATGCAAGTTAAATGTTGCAACAAAAGCCAACACACACACTCACACGCACATATCCATTGGCCATAGTTTCACTTTAGTTTTCACTGATGTTTTAGGGAGAAAAACAAAATGAATGTGAGATTAAATTATACAAAATACACATGTGAGTGCAGTTCAAAGAAATGAATAGTTTTTCATTTGTTGCATATACTGCTTTTATTCACTTTAATGTTCTGTCTTTGTATTGTTGTGTTACGTGAGTGTGTTCCAGTTCCTGGCTGACAGGTGCACGAAGAAAACGTTATTGTATTGTTTAAAATGTGTCACTTTATCTTCTTTATCTATTGGTTCAAACAGGTAGGAGCAACATAGTGTCAGTTTGGATTTGAATCTCAAAAAAGAAAAAAACAAAATCCTTCCCCGCCTCACTGGCAACGTCAGAGGGACTTTTACCGGTCACTCGTCTCTCCTCCTGTTGAACAATGCCTACAGTGCTGTGGTAGAAGTGTGGAAGTGTATTTCCCCCCTGTGGGACACGCATTTACATGTCTCCCTGGAGGGCGTTTTCTTCACGGACGATTTTAATCTGTCTGTCATGGAAAGCTTAAAAAAAGAGTTTTTTTTTTTTTTTTAACTAAAGTTAGTGGAGAAACATTTACATCCTGGGCAGGCAGCAAAGTGATCTCACGTCAGTTTGATCTAATCCTCTAACTTCTTGGCACTTGAGCTGCCACTCGGGACTCCAGCTAAAGAGCCTCATTGTTCTTCAGTTCAACACTAAAAATGTACCTGATCAACCCCCTCTCAAAACAAATCTATGTCTTTATAAAATGCATCCAAGGACAGGCTAAAGCAAATTATACAGAAAACTGTCTATACTTTTAATAATAATAAGAATAATAAATGAAAAAAATTACAATATTACAGTCTATGGTTATATACTACATTGTAAACACCAATGTTGATGGAATTATACTTACTAAAGCATAACAATATGCACTGGATAAGCCTTGTAAACTATCTAAATGATCTTTAATTTGAAAACAACCTGCTGCCCATTTTGATTGAATAGAAGCCACCATCAAGTATTTTTTTTTATCCTACATTTTAATTAATTCAATTCAATTCCGTTTTATTTATATAGCACCAAATTACAACAAAAGTCGCCTCAAGGCGCTTTATATTGTAAGGAAAAGACCCTACAATAATACAAAAATACAAAAACGTCATCAAGGTCAAGGAAAAGTGGGTAGGAAAATTGCTAAGGACTTACGAAAAGAGAAGAGCCGTGCGCTGAGAATTGGAACAGCCTTACACTCATCTCTCCTTAACAATGTGACGCCGGATGTCCGCCGTGTTGAAACTACAATGTGAAGAAGATAAACTACAAAATGCACATCTTACTTCACCATAATGTGTTCTAACCCTGTCATATAAATGAGAACAGCCTGTGAAAAATATTCCTTCATTACAAAAGTTGGAATTTTAAGAGAAGGAACATTTAGATCCAGATTTACTAATGTCTGCAGCAACTGAAACCCTTCTTTTGACGTTAAAAAGCTGCTGGATTTACTAAAGAGGCTTGGTGTCGGTTTTGTGACTACAGCTGTGGACAGGAATACAAATAGATACAAATACATACATGCCTTATGGCACATGTATTTGTAAGAGTTTCACTTTCAGGAGAAAAATATTTAAATGAGTCACGCAAATGTGAATTACTTTTAAAAGTCTGTGGCACACAATTTACTGCAAATTGCACTAAATCTAACGCTGAAAAAAGAAACATGTCACATGCTTGTTGTGTTTGTGATAGTTGCTACTAGGAGTGTTTATTTTTAGGAGGGGGAGATGTTATCAGAGTGCATAATCGGCAGTTTGCAAGGACTGATCAAAGCTGTGAGCGCAAAAACTTTGGCTCTGTCCTAAAACTCTTCACTCAGTCCTCATGCTGAGTGTTTAGAGGTGAGCCCACTTATTGCTCCACAATAATGCTAAGATTTTCATGAAACAGAGCAGAAATGAACTTAAATGAGCTTCTTTTTCTCTGCAGTGTGCACACAGCGACCGACTTCTCTCTGCTGAATCTGTAACAAATAAAAGTGTTAGTGTGTTAGATTAATGCCTGAATGTTGCAATGTGCTATTAAAACTAAAAAGCGATGAGCGCATACACACGTGGTACAATACCATAGTAACTGGGACGTCTCGTGATCTGACTGTAAATAATGTTTTGTGTTCTTCTTACAGATCAGCTGTTCCACACAGATTTCAGTTTGTAATAATGCAGCTCTCCTCTGTATAACTCTGGCACTACACCTGAGTCCTAATCCTCAGAACCCTTTGCACAGTGCTCAGTGATTTCTGTCAGAAGAGTTATTTCTTATATCAAAAGCAAATTGATTTTCCTTCATACTCCTCTCATTTTACTGAATTGCCGCGCTGTTTTCAGAGAGAAACACGTGTAAAACCTGAGCTTACACTGGATTATTTGGGTTAGTAGCACATTAGTAATGAACACCGATTACACAGAATCTTAAGCAAACTTTTATCAGATATAGATCATAATCTTCAGCTTATATAACATTCTGCGTTCTTCATGCAGCAACAACTCAACAAGAAGTAGTTTTTATTACAGCAGTGTGATGTTCAGAGTTTAGCTGTGAGTTTAACAGCCTGTTGTTAAAAGCTCAAAATATATCAGCACGTTATGGCATGAAATAGAAAATGCAGTTATAATTAACATCTATATGATCTACACCACTTCCAGGTCATGTCTCTCAGTTAGAAACCTTCCTACGCAAAATGTACGCACCCAAGGAAAGACTGAGACAATATGTACAAGAAGTAATGAGGGAAGAGGAAACAGATGGGGAACAACTCAGGGGAGGGAGAGAACGGGAAGTAAAACTATACACAACATGGAGGAAAACAGAACCTTTCAAAGTAAAGACAGGAGGTAACCAAATGGGAACAGACAGCTAATGCAGATGCTGAACAAGTGTGACAAGGAGACTGACACTATACATAAAGACAGAGACAAACAAACACTTAAAAAAGACAAAAGACAACCAGAGATGAGACAAGAGGAACCGAATGGAAACGCAACAATTCTTATAATAAAAAACTAAATATCAACCAAAACACACAGAACCCCAAACCAAAGATAACCTAAAATGCAAGACTTGAATAATAAGCAAAATGTATACAAGAGCCACTGTGAAGGTATAATGAGAAAAATAAAATATGAACAATACTAAATATTTAAAAGAAACCAAGAAAAGAACTCAAACATAAATCACTTCCCAAAAACCGAAAGGAACTCACAAAAATTCAAAGTCCTGGGTGCAAGACTTGAGGCAACTGTTGTTGTGATTTGGCGCTATATAAATAAAATTTAATTGAAGTGAAGATTCAGGCACCATGGCAGCAAAAGATTAAAAGATTAGACTTACTAAGAGTACAGTGAAAACTGTCTGACAGCTGTGTGGAGTTGAGGACTGTTTAATCTGGAGCCTATCCCAGCTCTCACAGGGCAAGAGTTGGGGTACACCCTGGACAGGTCGTCAGTCTATCATAGGGCTAACATTAGCACATTTAAGATAATCCTTTAAATTAAAAGCCTCTCAGTGGAAGATTAAATGCTTTTTCTACCTGGCTCAAAAAGTTTGGAAACCCCTATTTTAATGTTGTCACTTCATCCTCCTTTCTAATTTCTCCTTTCATTCAGATACAAGAAACCATCTGGCAAAGAGCAAAGAATGAGCTCATGACTGTGCAGCCAGCCAGCATGTGGTTTTAAATAAATCACCAAGCTGTTTGAAAGTCAGAGGATACAAAGTACACAAGAAGCTTCACTATGTGGACATATCTGAGGTGGTTGTTGGACAAATGATGATAATAGCAGACAATAACAAGGCAGACAAATTATAACTTAAACATCTTCAGAGGCAATAATGAAGTTTAGGTCTAGATTTTTTTTAATGTTCATTCATTCAGTTTTATTTATATAGCCCAAATTCACAACAACAATCACCTAAAGATGCTTTCTGTTGTAGGGTAAAAACAATATGTGCATCCTGTTTTCTTGTCATTATGAAGTTAAACAAGTCAGGTTTGAAATTACCACTGGGGTACCTCAACTTACAGAGCAACATGTTCAGAGTAACATGTCTGTGCAATCAACTAATAGCTAAATTGTGCAATCAGCTTTGCTGTGACTATTCTCAAGAGAATGAGTGTTTACAGTTTGGATTCCAGAAGTTAAAGTACTGCATTAACCTGAAATATGAAGGTGGAATTAATGTGCGGTGGTGTAGTGGTTACCACCATTACTTCACAGAAAGAAGGTGCTGGGTTTGAATCCAGTCTGTGGCCTTTTTGTGTAAAGTTTGCATGTTGTCCCCGTGTCTGCGTGGGTTCTCTCCGGGTACTCCGGTTTCCTCCTCATGCATGGGGTTAGGTTAATTGGTCATTCTAAATTGACCATAGGCATGAATGGCTGTCTGTCTCTGTTTGTTAACCCTGTGACAGACTTTCCAGGGTGTATCTGGCTTATGGCCATACCACCCTGAGCACACCCAATCTCGTCTGATCTCAGAAGCTAAGCAGGGTCGGGCCTGGTTAGTATTTGGAAGAGAGACTGCCTGGGAATACCAGGTGCTGTGAGCTAGGGGTGACTGTAGGAGGTAGAACAGGTCATCTATTAATTAGAAGGTTGGTGGTTTGCAGCCTGGTGGCTCCAGTCTGCATGCCAAACTATCCTGAACCCGAAGTCACTCCCTGATGCATCCATTGGAGTGTGAATGTTAGATAGAAAGCATGTTTTTCTTTCTTTTCCTTTTTTACAGTGTATGTTGAGGTCAATATTTTTAAACTTAGGTGACTTTTAATAGATATTTTTAATCATCATTTTGGTTTAGCTCTACAAGATGAGGAGTAGATTCAGGTGTCAAGAGATTTTTCACACAGTTATTAAGAGAGCTGCATGGTACATGAGTCATTTTAACACTTAAACAATCAACCTATGGTAACCTATGGTAGGTGAATTAAAATATCTATTATTCTAACTGAATTATGTTTATCAGTAAGGTATTCCAGTGGTGCTGAGCAGTTAACAGAAAGAAACAAGCACACACACACACAGACACTTCCCCCAACCCCTGTTCTCCATTTGTCTGATCTGAGAAAGAAACAAGAATGGAGAATTACAATTACAATCTACTTCCTCCTTGATTTCTACAAAAAACATCTCACACAGACACATGACAGCATCATTGACTGTAATCATCCAGCACAGTCTTTGTCACAGTTTGTACAATCAAATGGAGAACTGTTGTCAGTGCAGTGTAAATTACAGAGGAATCTTGGGGCTTCTTACCTGCTTTTCCTCACATCCTGCACAGCTGCTGAAGGTAGGACAGCTCCCGGTCTGCACTGAGGAACTGCTATGAAAGAGAGTGGGGAGAATGGGACAGGGAGGTGATGAGGAGACGAGGAAGGATGACAGGTTAATGGAGAAGCAGCACAGAGCGAGGGCAGATGAGATGATGGGGCAGATGGACAGAGAGCAGGGAGAAAGAGTCACTGGTGGCTGCTGCATCCCCTCTCTGCATACTGAGCCCTACAAACATAGCAGAGCAGAGTGCTGCACACAACCCATCACTGCGCGACTCTCACTCTCAGTGTGGCACTGTTTTGCTCAACCTTCAGTACAGGCTGTGATCTTATACATTAGCATTTACAAAATTTTTCAAAGGTTAAAGAGATGACTACATTTGATGATGTGCATTTACACTTTTAAATGGAGATGTATTATTTAAATAATGTTTTCAGTTTGGAGTTAGGTTTTAATCAGGCTAAAAGTTAAACCTGCTTTAAATGATACAGAAATGATCAGGGCAGGTTTCCACTTCATTAGAGAACCAATAAACGATATGTCTAAATCTATATTTTGCTTATGATCAACAAAGAAAAGACTCAAACAAAATATCACCTTATCTAACAAGTATCGATTGTGTATCCAAAGCCTGATAGCTGATTTTACTGTACTATGTTTTCTATGTAGAAGTTTCTGTGATGACCATTCAAAACATGTCATCACCTAAATACAGGTTAATTGAAGTAGAAAATCATAAAGATTACAGTCATGGTAAAAAGGAAGTACACCTTCTGTGTAATCTGGTCCTTAGCAGGTCTTAAAATTAGGTAAATATGACCACAGATGAACAACAAAACTTGACAAATTACACTGTGTCATTATTAATTTAACAAAAATTAAGCCAAAATGCACACTGAAAAAAATAATCTGTTGGATTAACATGATAATAATAATGTAATCGGTGGCACGCAATAAAATTATGTTTAGTCAACCTTAGTTTTCTGTGGTAAAACTGCACAATTTTTATATGTTAAATGAACATGTTTTTATATATTATTTTTATGTTTTTCATTCATGTGAAGTCTTTACAGTTATCTCATGTTAATTTAACACAAAATGTTTATATTTACGTTTAAACTTTTTTATGTTGAGTGTATTTAGTTACTGTATGTTAAACCAACATAATTATTTCATTTTAATTAATTATATATTCTATTATATCTGCTAAACTGCTATTTAACATGTTTGCAATATATGTATTTGTCTTGTTAATCTCAAACTACATATTTGTTGGTCTTGAGTTCTGTCAATGATAAATGCATTTTGTACATCCTTATACTTTAACTAAAAATATCTAAAATAATAATTCTAAACACAGTAAAAGCAGTAAGGCAATAAACAAAAACATACTCCTTTAACCAAGTATCTGTATTTTCT
>VUQS01044752.1:0-15969 GCA_015108495.1 Heterochromis multidens
GATGGCTGCCCCTCCCTGAGCCTGGTTCTGCTGGAGGTTTCTTCCTGTTAAAAGGGAGTTTTTCCTTCCCACTGTCACCAAGTGCTTGCTCATAGGGGGTCGTCTGATTGTTGGGGTTTCTCTGTATTATTGTAGGGTCTTTACCTTACAATATAAAGTTGTTGTGATTTGGCGCTATATAAATAAAATTGAATTGAATTGAATTAAAAACTGCAATCAAATTGATTTACACCCACTCGAAGTGTGGCAATCTAAAGCCAGAATTTCTTTTGCTTATTTTTCTATAGGCGACATTGTGCCTCGGTGTCAGTATCAGGATCTATCGTAGTTTGAATAAACTGCAGGAGCTTAATGTCTGTGACGTAGAGGAGCAGAAACAAGCATTGGCAGCCTGGATGTTTGATCTGTTTCTGATAATTCAGTGGAGAAAACTAGAAACAGCATATGAAAGCTCTCCTTGTAAGCTAATATTAAAATACAGAAGTCACAAAAAGCAGCAGCTCCTGTTTTCTGTGAGGTAAAAATCGCTGTTTTTTGTGGAAAGAGTCTGGTGTCTTTCTGATTATTGTATGAGAAAATCAAGAGCATGTTTCAGTAATTCAGAGGGACAGGAACAAATAAAGAACCCAGACGAAATGTGTTTCTCCTGATAAGAAGCACATACCTGTATCCAGTGTATCCATCAGGTATTGATCACTGTTTGGTTTCCACCCGCAGAGACCGTCCACATTGCAGGTGAGGGCGCTGTACAACTTCACCGCAGAGGAAGATGATGAGCTCGGGTTTTCCACTGGTGACATCATCGAGGTGCTGGATAACTCCGATGCGTCGTGGTGGAGAGGAAGGCTGAGAGGATCGACTGGGCTGTTTCCCGCAAACTACACAGAGCAGCTGTGAGGAAACGCCACAGGCGATGATTTTAAAACACCTGCGCACGTTTGGACTCGATCTGCGGGTGCTTTGGCTCTTGATGAGTTTCTGAACGTAAACGAGCAGGTTTCTGTCTGCGCTGCATGTCAGCCTCCACCTGAGGGCTGAGGCAGTGCAGCAGAGACGCCTGCAGGAACTTCCCACAGCTTCCACATGTCCACCTGACACACAGCAGGTGACGTGTCTGTAAGCATGTTGTCTGAATGCTCGCCAGCCAGGCTGCTGATGAATGGACTGTCTGCTCACTTTTTGACACATTTTATATTAAAAAAAGTTATGATTGACTTTTAAATAAAAATTTTTATCACCACCTTCATGTTTAAATGATGCTCACTCATTATGAGGGGTTTCTGGGGGATTTATAGAGAGAAAACAGGCTGTAGGCTTTAAGCTCATTACATTTTACCTTTTTATGCGTCTTTCCACTTCAGTATTTTTATTCTTGAGTTTTGTCTTTGCATGATTTACAAATCAAAGTAATCCATATTTATCTTATACTGGGCCTCGGTGCAGCCCCCAACTTTGATACTCACATACTAGCTTTAGGCAGTCCTTGCCAAAGTGAGTTAAAATCTCTTGATGCATGCTCAATAATCCAGGTAAAAGAATCCCAAAAAGTTGAATCTGTTCATCTGGACGTGGCGCAAACAGCACGTAAGATGGCAAACTACAGAAACCATCTGAGACATCTGTCACCATCTTACAATGCTGTGATTGCAGCCATTCCCCAATCTCTGTGAATGGTACTCATGGCCATTGATCAATGGTCATGACAATTTGCATACTAATGATCATGAAACTGACCAAATGGCCCATTGTTAGTCAGTGGTGCTGGTTTCTGTCATTATGCAAATGTACTGTTTATAAGGCTGGGGAATTCTGCAGTCAGCTGAGACTGAAGAAGTTACCAGTTGGTAAACGAAACGTTTCTCCCACTAAAAAAAAACGCCACGTCCAGATGAACAGATTCAACTTTTTGGGATTCTTTTACCTGGATTATTGAGTATGCATCAAGTGAGGTTAAGGATGTTAAAACCTATAATTATATTCATAAGAAGGCCCTGTGATATAACCAAGTCTTTAACAGTGATTCAAAGAAAGATACCAATGAAGAAAAAACACGATTATTGGTGTGGGGAAAAATCTAGGAAGCACTGATGGAGCTGATAGTATTTATTGTGAATCACAAAAACCTAACAGCAAACATTAGCAGCGACAGACGGTTCCCTTTATAAACCACTGCTACGTTTTTATTGTTGCTTTTAAAAGTCACTTGCCAGGTGCTTCAGCCATGGTTTAAATACCTGTCCTTCCACATCTTCCTCTCCATCAGTATTTCCTACATGCTACACTGACTCACTGCACCATCTTGTGGTTCAAATGGGTAAATCGACTGTATTTATATAGCGCCTTTCAGCTCAATTTGAGCACTCAAAGTGATTTTTTACTACAAGCTTCATTCACCCATTCACTCACACATTCATACAAGTACTTTTTTCTATGCCTAGACACTTTTTGTCTAACATTCACACACACACACACACACACTCATGGACGCATTGGGGTTCAGTATCTTGCTCAAGACTGGATTCCTGAAGTACAGTGCACCCCTATAGTACAAACACATTTTTGATATAGTGGCTGAGGTTGTTTCTTTGCAGTCTGTTAGTCAGTCAGTGCTTTAATTAATTTTGGAAGATTTAAAACTGTTTTTAAACACAGGAAGTTGTAAAAAGTGCTTTTAAGACCACCTTCGCTTTAAGCCAACTTTCTCCTGATTGGCTGCCCCTCACAAACAGATGGTTTGATAGCAAATCCAGTCAAAAGAGACGAGGGACGCAGAAGTGGAAAAATGTTTTGTCTTTTCTGGGTTTTAGCACAAGATCTGATTTAGGAGAGCTGCTTCACTTCCTCTTTCTCCCATTTTACAGAAGGGCTGCAGCAGGGGGCGCTCAAGAGACAGTTCTCAGCTTTTAGGAGTGAATGGAGCTAAAATGCTAAGATAATTATTTACAGCTGCTTCAACACAAAAATGTCCAAATTTTATTTTAGTTTTTTACAGATGCAGTATCGATAATGTGTCTGAAATAAAATAAAAATAGAATTATATACTTTAGTTTTTCTTACAAAGATGCAGTTTTGCCCATAAAATGCTAGGATTCTGTTAAGGCATCCTGATTGGCTGGTTAAGGACACGCTACGTCGATGGTGCCCATTTCCACATGATAACAAGACATTAGAAGTGTAATTAACCCAAAAGAGAAACTTCCATTTCCAAAATTTATATTTTTGTTCTACAGCTACATGGGACCCCAGGACCACCCCCTATGTAACAGGAAGTCCAGAGAGTAGGTCGTCTGTTGAAGATGAGACAAGATTCTTTTCCTATGACTGGAATGGGCTCCAGCTACCCACTCCGAATTGGAGAAACGATTGTGTCACAGCAGCCAAAATATGAAACTCATCCCAGCTCAATACAAGTAAATAAACACAATGTCACAATTCTAACAAAACAGCTCAGAAAGATGAAAAAATACACAAAATGAGCTCATTAGAATAGAAAATAGAAAAAAGTGAAGTGTTCTATAAATCAAAACCTAAAGATAATACAAAATATATATGGGTATGAAACAGATGTTAGAGAAAGTTTCTGTGCTGTCTGTCCAGGAAGTGGTGCAGAGGTGTTATCCATTTATTATCCATAGCCATTCATCCCATCAGCTGATGGAGGAATCCAAAAAGTGTGTTGATATAAAACTGGATTAAAAAAAATGTTTATTTTGCTCTAAAGAAATCACACCGAACATCAACTATCAAACTAAGACTTCCAGACAAACCTGTATTCATATCTGCAGAAAATAACCTTCATGACTCTGGAATGACTGAACCATCAGATGAAGGCACAGATATAACATCCATTCCTGTATCAGAGGCTTTCACACATTCAGCAGACGTCCTGGACCATGGCGGTTCAGAAGCAGTGTCCAGCAGCCTAAAGTGCCGCTTTAATTGCTTGGTACCATGCTCCCACTGTGGCCGAAGGAAGCTGAAGCTGTGAAACAGGAAGCTCTCACAGCTGTTTTTTCTTTAGGTGTTTTTTTTTCCCCACACAAGATCAATCAAGACCAATCAGGCCTTTAATGCGACTTAATACAGTATATTTACATTTCATTTATTACTTTTTGTGCAGTCACAATAATCATTTTTGGTTGAGTCACACACCATTTGGGAACCTTCCATTGTTGTTAGTCGATCGTTTCATTCTGAAAGTTTCCCTATGTGGGAGAGGCTTATCCCGGACTGTTGGCTCCGCCCCTTGGCTCTACCTGAGTGCCTCCTGTACCTGTCCACACAGGTATTGCGGTTCAGCTGAAGCAGCAGCATCAGCGGCAGGAGCACCGGTGGCGGACTGTGGAGGAAGCTTTTTTTTTTTGGACCATGGCGGAGTCTCAGCTGGTGTGCATGGACGATGAGCACGTTAACGAGAAGGTCCCGGAGTCCAGGCCGGAGTTTTACTACAGCGAGGAGCAGCGCGCGGCCCTGGAGCAGCTGCTGAGGAACGGGGACGGAGCCTTCAAGATGCGCCTCCAGGAGGACAACACCAAAGACTTCCTGTGCGCCAGGGAGATCAAACTCATCCGCAAAAGCTTCCAGGAGTACGACACGGACAGCGACTCCGAGTCCGGAGAGCACGACAAGTCCAAGGGCTCCTCCAACGCGGACTCCGGGGTCCACTCCACCTACTGGCCCCAGATGTCCGACACAGAGGTCCCGACTCTGGACCTCGGCTGGCCCGGCAGCAGCGGCGTCTACAAGGGGGTGACCCGGGTCTCCGTGTACACCCACCCACCCAAAGAGCAGGGACCGCACATCAAGGCGGTGGTCAGGAGGCTCATTCAGGAGTCACACAAGGTAACACAGAAGGAGAGAAGCCCCTGCATATTCACCCTGTTTACAGCACTGAAAACCCTCCAATTTACGCAGAAATGTTTGAAGTTTTGGTTTAATTATTCACACCTTTCCATAATAAACCACCAACTATGGGCCACCCTGATGTGAAGGGACTTTAGTCCTTTTATTTCTCAAACTGAAGCGATGAAAACAGTCATGGCTGCAGGCAAGTGTTCACTTAGTCTATGATATACTGCTTATAAAGTCAGAAAATAGTGAGAAATGTTCTATTTTCTCCAAATTTAACCTCAAACCCAGTTTCTACAGGTAAAAATAGAAAAACTCTGAATAAGAAGCAACATCGGAGCATTTCTGCGGTGCACTTTGTTTCAAAACGATTCTTAAATGAAAAATAAATCGATGACTTGCCTCTACTGCTGGTACATACATTTCACTGCATGCATCAAAAAATAAAGCAGGTAGAATAAACAGGTGCAGATTCAGATTTAGGAAAGATGTCTAACTAAACCTCAAACCTCCAGTTTGAGTCATCTCTTACACCTTAACGGACAAAGAGAACTGATTCGTTATCTGGTGGAGCAGTTAAAGGAGAGAGTCCCTGACCTACTTGTAACAAAGAAGGGTAATAACTGAAATACCAACAGTGATTGGCTGCAGGTGCTCACCTGATCACGAAAGTGACAAAGACCCCCAGGCTGAGCCAATTACAGGCACTCCTCATGTTTCCTGTCTTGATGAATTCATCACAGCCTGCAGTAAACACCAGTTTAAGTTACAGCTTTAGGTGGACTGAAGCAAATGTTTTGATAATCCATCTTTTTTAGTGTTTTTTTGTTTTTGTTTTTTTTCCAAGCAAGAAATGCCAAATATTTCAAATCTCCAGGTTCTTTCTGTTGTGCAGAAATCAAATGACTAATTTGATAATAAAAGTATTTTTTCCTGTCACTTTTTTTCTGACATTTTATAGATAAAAATTGGGTAAAAAAAACTGGAGAATATTCAGTAATAATTATTATTAATAAAAGTGCAGCTTTGAGTTTTGGACTCATGGTCTAATAAAGTAACAGCATGAAGATGGTGCTGAACATGTTTGATTATTTCTGGGCCACAGGAGGAATACGTCTTAACAGATTTAACGAGTCGCCACAGAAGCTGCAGGCAGGTTTCAAGTTGTTTGTATTCGTCAGCGTTTCAGCTTTAAAGTGAAAATAAAAGCGACACCTTGGACTTGTTACCTGTAATCTCCATCATCGCGGTGCAGTGCAATACACAGCTACTCTGAGTTTCAGCTTGCAGGCTTAAAGGAATGATTCACTCATTCAGGGTTTCTCTCGGAGTTCCTGTTTTCTTTTTACACTCAAACTCAGTCGAGTTTATTGCTTCATATATTTCCTGTGATATTTATCATTCTGTACTTTTAAAGTGGACATATTTTGCTCATTTCCACCTCCATATTTCTATTCTTTGACTCTTCTAGATCAGTCACAGGAAACTGGCAGCAAATTGGAGGAAAGTTTGCTTAGATGTATGGTGGCCTTAGAGTATAGGACCTAAATCTGCTTATTTCAGACAGATTAGTGTCCAAAAATAAAAAACTGAAAATGAGTTTAGTATGTCCCCGTGAAATACTTTTTATATAAAAGAAGTACGTGACCATGTCCACAACAGAGTACAGCTATAGGGGGCGGGGCTTACATACACGCGTACCTACTGACATGGATGCACTCCCAAGGATACCTGCCAACACTCCCGGGGTACTCCCAGGTTTTTCCCGGGTTTATCCGATGTTTTAGGACCATCTCCCAGAGCTCTCCTGTTTTGCTTGACCTGCCACCTTTCCCATGTGGTCATGTGATCATTCAGCATTTTCTCCAGTGAGTTATCAGAAAACAGATCAAACATTCAGGGTACCAGTGCTTGTTTCTGACATTAAACTATGTTGTCCCAGGATACTGATGCTGAACAAAAGGCAGATTTTGGCTTTAGATGGTGACACTTGGAGTGTTTATAAATTGGAGATTTTAATAGAGATTAAATGTGTTTTTCAGCCCGGAAAATTTCATGTGGATATCTCATAAACTTATGATGTTATGAGGATTCAAAAATGCTCAAATGGAAAAACTAATGCGAACTTAAAAGGACCAAATTTCCACCTCCCTGTGCCCTTTGAGGGCCTGTAACTCTGAAAAATGTCAGTATGAAGCCAGGTTTTTTTTGCATGCATTCATTAAGTTACTGAAGTTATTGTACATAAAAAATCAGCTGATTCTGACAGTCATGATCTTTTGTCAGATTTGGTTGATTTTTGCTGTGAACCAGCACAACTTCTCACACATTCGGTGAGTGCATCCTGATATCCTACTGCTTCCATGCGATGCGTTTAGGGGACATCTGTAAATTGCAGCCCCCTTGAGTCGTGCATATAAGACCTAATGCATGTTTAGAGAATTTTCCAGTAAGGTTGAAACAGGTGAGGGTTAATGAAGCCAGCATGGGTAAATAAAATGATAAAAGCTAAATGAATGGGAGAGTCATGTGCAAGTTTTAACAAGCTGAGTCATGAGTGGTGCAGAAGGTGAAGGCTGAACGGCTCTGAATGTCAGCTTCACATCAGGACATGCACCCAGCAGAGCGATTAAAACCTCCACCACAATCCTGCAGACCAGGTTAGGGTTGGTACTTAACGAGCGTCTTTTTAAACATTTTTTTCCTCCTCACCCACGCGGAGTTTTCCACGGCTCCTTTTGATTGGCTGACCTCTCAGGTGTGAAAATTGAAGCTAATGAGGGGAATTGTTCACCTGTGATCGGTTTTGACAGGTAGCACCAGAGGCTGTGTTTGCTGGGCAAAAAGATGAGAGTGAAGATGTGCAGAATTCATCATATTTTAAGAGTTAATCCACTTTATTATCCGTCTACAGCACTCTATTCAGAGCCGAGTCAGCTTAATGAATCAGTCACAGGCTGAGATTGCTCCCCTTGAGGTAAAATAAATCATCCCCTCCTAAAAGCCTGACAGATACTTGAAAGAGTCCTTCTGCACTTATAGTGCACGCACACACATGCTGATCCTGGAAGGACAACAGTACTCTACAAGAGATCATTATCTCAGTTCAAGAGAAGAGCTGAGCTGTACACACGAGATAGCCGAGGTGGCGGTTACCGGTCGAGCTACATTCAGGAGTAAAAGCAGAAAATGTCACCTGAAAGGTTCTGCGATTCAGGTGATGTCATGTGTATTTTCAAGACACTGTGCAGAAAAAGAAGGTGCACTTCATCAGTGTCCCAGCAGGAGAAAGCATTTACACAAGGTGTTGTCCAACCACGTCAGAAGACTCAAGTGTTTGTACTTGTTCTGAACTGCCACAATGGAAGGTTTTCCATTATATCACATGTGATGATAGACATCAAACAAAAACAAGCCAGAGCCCAGCCATGCACACAGACAGGCAGCAGCAGCACCGGCCAGAAAACACTCAAACCTCTCCAGGTGTTTCCAGGTCGTTAAAAGTAACGATAAAAATGTGACATTTAACTTTCTCTTGTCTACAATGTCATATCCAATATCCAATCTCCAATATCCATATCCCTTCAAAGACAGCATCACAATGAAACTCATCAACCAAACATTTAAACAAGGATAAAGAAACAAACTGAAACAAAGCCAGACAGTGTGGTGATTTATGTTGTAAGGACACCACCAGAGTCCAAACATCAGATCACAGAGCGGTGATGAGAACCCACATGAGCCCAGAAACCCCCCAAACCCCACAACCAACAGTGAAGACCAAGGAGCAGTGGACACCTGCGTGCCGAGCCAGAAACATTCAGGAAGGTCTCCACCAGTGCCCGGGGCCCACGCAGAGACCCAACAGAGGAAGACAGCACCTCCCGGCACCACCCAGCGAGCACGGGCACCCAGACAGAGTAGCCCACAGCTCAGACAGTTTTTCAACTCATGGTGGCTCAGGCACAAAAGCCTCTTCCACCTGCTGTTCAAACCTTCTGTTTACTGGGAGCAGCCAATCAGGCAAAAGTTGGCTTATTGGAGGAGGAGCTAAAACGGCTTGTGTCAGGCAGATGGTGAACTGAGGGTCTGCACCAAAGCCCAGTGAATGATAAATATTTTGAACTGTGAATCATGCAAAGCTACTGTAGTAGAGTCCAAGAACAAAAATACCTCCCTGCTGCTGACAGGTGCCTTAAATTAGTTTTAAAAGCCCTCATTGAAAGCAGAATGCTATTGCCAAGTCTCTGTACTCACCTAAAAAGAGTGGTTGGTAGAAACTCAAAGCTGCTTTGTGTGAAAAGCACCTCAAACCCCTAAATGATCAGAATTAGGGAAGAAAAAAAGTCATAAATTTGAAGTTTCTATATATTTTTTTTTAAGTTAAGCTTCTCTCAGCTGCTCCCTCATTCACCACAGCGGATTAATGCATTTATTTTATTTGGAAGATTATTATGCCAGATGCCCTTCCTCACACAATCCCTCCAAGGGATTTGTGTCTCCTCCCGGTCTCGAACCAGGGATCTTTCATGTGTTGGGCGAAGGTGTAAACCACTCTAACTGCTCATTTCCAGCACCATATTTTTATTCTTGGACTCTAATAGAGTAGCTTTGCATGAATTGCAGTTCAGAATAATCCTCCGTTATCTTGTGCTTGTGCTTTTATTTCCAGAAAATCCTGACATAGTTCTGCTGTATCAATTTTTTGGATCAGTGGTTTTCAAAATAAAGTGCATAGTAAGCAGTTAGGATGAATATTTGATGACATGCCCATCACTGAGTCATGCCTGGTTTACTTTTACTGTTATTTAAACTTGTCTTCCAGGAGAACTAGTTTTAGTTTGCTGGATGGGTCCCAAACGCGCTGCTATAAGGAAATGGGGGAAAAAAAAGATTCACATGATCTTTTGTAACTGCTCTCAAGGGTATAAAAACCAAGAGAGGCTGTAAAACGCCTCACTGCAAACAGCAGTCTTATTGCTCTAATAAATCCCGTACATGATTAAACTGTATGCAGTAAAGTGTTATAAATGCACTGTTAGAGATGTACCTGCTGGTCTCTTGCTCAGCTTAGCGGTGCCTGAGCGTCGTAGCCGTTGTTGGCGTTCGTCCAAACTGTCTTTGTTAAAAGATCTAATCGCCTGGAAAAACAAGTCATGCTGAAGTATTAACTGCTGCTGTGCTGGAAAGTTGTTTTTAAATTTCAAATCACAAGACTAATGACAGGTTAGCTCCACAGTGCCATTGTTGGGACTGGCAGTGGGAGTGGTGAAGACGTTCAGATGTTGTTTTAATGTTTAAATGGTGCATCCTGCAGCCGGATTTAAAAGTAAATACACGGGAATCGTGAGCTCGGTGACTTTAACCAATCAGGCTGGTCTGAGGTGTTTTTACATGAAAAGAACAGAAGAAGTTTCAGCTTTCATTTCCAGTCACACTGTATTAGTTACACACTCACTGGCCACTTTATTAGTTATACCTTGCTAGTATCTGGTTGGACAGCCTTTTGCCTTCAGAACTGCTTTAAATCAACAAGGTGCTGAAAACATTCCTCAGAGATTTTGCTCTATGTTGACATGATAGCATCACACAGCTGCTGCAGATTTATCAGCTGCACATTCATGATGTGAATCTCCCGTTTCACCACATCTCAAAGCTGCTCCACTGGACTGAGATCTGTGGAGGCATGTTGTCATGTTTGAGATGATCTGAGCTTTGTGACATCAGAAGATGGTACACTGTGATCATAAAGGGATGGACATGGTCGGCAACAATACTCAGGTAGGCTGAGGAGTTTAAATGATGCTCAGTTGGTACTAAGGGGTCCAAAGTGTGCCAAAAAAATATCCTCCACATCATCACACCACCAGCAGCCTGAACCACTGATACAGGCAGGATGGATCCACGCTTTCATGATGATTATGCCAAATTCTGACCCTACCATCTGAATGTTACAACAGAAATGGACTTTATAGGCCAAGACATTTTAAATTTGTGTGAGTAAGTGATCAGTGATGGAATAAAGTCTGGACTTTCTGGGTCCGTGGATGCTTGCCCTGTAACGTAGGGTTCATAATTCTGAGTTAAATCTACGTTGTTGGTACGCCGTGACCACAAACTTAGAAATCCTAGAAATGTAAATGCATGTCAGTGCAGTCGTTTCCTCCAACTCATTCCTGTTACTTCTTCTGCCGCCATTTTTCAAATTGACTGGAAGGGAATGGAGCCACTCGAAACTCAATGGAGGCACACCGTGCACAAGTCTAAATGAGACTAGGCGCCCTCTGACATCACACTGCGACCACAATGATACCGGGTGATCCAGAGGCTTAGCTGATGTCTCTAATTTATCTTTCTGTCGACTGTTGCTGACTTTGTCTTTATGTGTGTCAAAGATTTCACATCAGACAAAACTTGGAAACCTACCTGATGTGAAACGCTCTCCAGCCTGCAACCAAAAACTTCAAAGGACGTCTTTGATGATCCTCTAAAAGTCTCGTTTCTGTTCTCATGACTATTGGCGTGAGAAAATGATTTTTTTTTTTAACTTCTCACATCTTTCTGGTTTTATTTTGCCTATTTTCTGTTATGCAGCCAGAATGCACACACGACTGCAGTGACATAACCGTGACGTCCGCTCGTTATTGATCTGTCAGTTATGAGTGGGTGTAAGTATGCGAGGATGCACTGCATTTCTACATGACTCATTTCATGAATGTGAAATTTTAAATATCTTTAAACCTCACATGAAGGGCACTAAATTCATTTGATGTGTGGGACCAAAAAGCAAAAATACAACAAAAATTGCTCTTGTAAGAGACCAGGATTCAAACTGCCAACCTGACAGTTTATAGCCTCTGTAGTCTGTAGCTCCATGCTAAATGTCCTGCAGTTTAACACTCAGCTAATGCAGCTGGTGTAAAGGAACAACTTTAAACTAGGCCTGAAATGAGAATTACAACCAACATGCTGCGAACACTAAATCTGTTTGATATGTGCATTTGTCTCTGAGGGAGGAGGCTTCAGTCATATGCTGTCTCCCTAAAATGGCACTAAAACGGCAACTTTGAGAACCCTGATCCAGACAAGTTCAACATCTTATTTATTTTATCTAAATAATATCTAGTGACTTATATTTATGTGCTTACTGTTTGTTGTTTTTAAATGTTGGCTATAAAAAACACGACTGCTCAAATAACTGAAAAAGAGTAGAAGTGTAAATGGGTATACACGAGTAACGCGAGATGCCTCCTCTCTCCTCAGGTGGTGGCCATCGTCATGGACCTCCTCACAGACCTGCAGATCCTCCAGGACCTGTTGGAGGCGTCGTCTCGGCGTGGCGTAGCTGTTTACGCTGTGCTGGAGGCCAGGGGAGTGCCCCACTTTCTGGATATGTGCTCTCGGCTGCAGATTAATGCGATGCATCTGCGGGTGAGGAGTGAGCTCAGCAAACAGAGCGCTGCAGAGGGAGGAGGCTCTCCAACACAGTACACAAAGAGGAAATGAACATGGGAAGACAGCTCAGTGGGTCACTGCTCTGAATCCTGGAACAATGACGATGACTACGGGAATTATCACAGATTAAAACTTATGAATCATACGTCAGGTTCTCTGGGGAAATCCCTGACAAGTTAATTACCTCAAAGGTCTGATCTAGTTAAAACATGACCTGAAAAACATGGCAATAAGTTGCAGTCAAGTTTTAGATTAACTGCTTTACTTCAGAGCTCCTGAAAGGTCAGTGTGGCCAAGTCAAAAACCTGAAAAGACCTTTTTCTACTTAACCCTGAGGGTAGTTTCAGGTTTATTTTCTCATAACTCTGCCTCAGCAGTACAGTGGAGGTGACAGGAATTTCATTTCTGAAAATGGATAATTTCCTTCTTGGAAAAGTGTCCAGCATCGTGTGGATGTCGTGGTTTCTTAATGAGACGGGCAGACACCGGAGCACCGTTACACAGAGAGGTTTATTGTGCATGAGATTTGGGTAAAATTGGCCAATTTGAAACCCCCTTCTTCTTCATGAGCCACCCCTTATAATAAAATGAGAGGTGAGACTTTGGCATGTTAAAATTTGATATTGATAACTAAAGAGATTTCATAAAGGATTGATAGAGCTAAATCTGAAACAGTTTAGACAGTTAGCTAAAATTTTGAGTAAATGGTTGAAATAGTTTGATAAAAGTAACGAAGCAGAGTTCAGAGATTAAGGCTGTAAAAAGGATTTCATATAAATAAGTGAAATAGATCATTAAAGGTTTTGCAAGAACATTCAAAATGTGTGTGAAACCAAAGATATATTTTCCCTAAAAAGTAAAACAGGTGAATCAGGGTCAAACTGAAGATCTCTGAGGAATTCCTGGAAAACTGAATCCTGAATTACTGCCAGAGAGCCAACACTAGTACGAGCCAACATTTAATTGCTGCTTCATGTGGTGCAGAAGCTGAGAAATGACATTAAGCGCTGATGTAGATTCAGAGCAAACACTGAGTCAGACTGTCATCCTGTCTCCACCGTGTCATAATATCCCGTCTTATCTGCTGTATGCAGAGTTTTGCAGCTCCACTCTGGTCTAACTGGAGCGGTGGAATTGCCGTTGTGGTATCAGTTTATAAGGCTGTGAAAGGCCCTTTCAGAGCACTGGGCTCTGTTACTCCTACTTGTAACAAATGAACATTCATAGATCCTGAGAACCGATCCAAAGACTGTAACTTGAAGCTTCACCTCTACGCCAGGGTTGGTGGCACAGGAGAGCCTCCTCCCAGTTTGTCTACTCAGCGTTTACATCCTTTTCTTTTCCCTGTTCCCTTTAAGTCAACACAGGCGGCTGAAGTGTTTGGGTTTTAGCCTTTATTTATTAAGAAAGTTGACTTTGTTTCCAGGTGTGACTGCAGAAGTTTGACTTGGCATTTCTGTAAATCAGCCAGTCATGCCTGACAAAGCCACAGATGCCTGATAGCTGGGGTCTGTTTACTCGGGCTTACCTGTGTGACGCTAAGCTGTTTGTAATCGAGCAGGTGTTTCTTTTACAGAATCTCCGTGTGCGGATGCTCAAAGGTGCTGGGCTGGCCCTGTCCTTTGGAAAACTGCCAGGCTCCCTGTGCTCCAAATACATGCTGGTGGATGGAGAGAAGGTCATGTTCGGGTCTTACAGGTGGATATCCAGCCGGTGTTTCTTTTTGTGGTCATGTTCATTCAAGGGAAGCAGGAAAGGTTTAGAAGGCAAAGTGTTTCTGTCTGGTTAAGATAAACTACATTTTTATTATTTGATGTCAGATGTTACAGCGTCAAGAAGATGAAATGCAACCCCATTCTGAAAAGTTGGGACGTTGTTTAAAATGTAAATAAAAACAGAAATTTCAAATCATATAAACACAGAAATCACATCAAATGTTTAAACTGAGACATTTTACTGTGGCAGGGCTACACAGTGGGAAACATGGCCCTGTCCAACTTTTAGAGAACTGGGTTTGAACAAAACGTAATAAAATTACACTAAATGTATACAGTATGGTGTTGCTTATATGCTGTAAGGAACAGGAGTCATTCAAGCATTCTTACACCATCAGGACTCACTCAGTTCACTAACAGATAAATCACGATGCTGGGAAATGCAAAATAAAAGCCCAGCTGTTTCCAGTTTGATAACCCTGCACTGCTGAGCTGAATCGGGATTCGAGTCCAGTTAGATGAGTTTTGTCTTGTTTTGGTCAAGCTTTGGAACTGTTTGGCTTTATTTAATTATCTTTTAAAACTTTTTTGTTATAAACCCAAACATAAGTTCGGTGTGAGGCATTTTCTATAAAGCAGCAGCCACAGCACAACAGGAAATCTATTAAACCTGCAAATAACTCCTAAAAGACTCTGAAGCTTATTAAACTTGTGAAATGACTGAAGTGCCTTTTAAACACACTCTCTTCTCATCTGCTGCTGGTTCAGTGTGAGAAAAGATAAATGTATTGTTCCAGGGCCGCTTGTTGGTGATAATGATTACTGACTGAACCAGACGTCTACGACCTGGGAGATTATTAAAAGGAAGCAAGCGGCTTTCTCCTGAGTTAACTAGTTTCGGAGAAAACATTAAAACAGCTAACTTTGTTAACCCTTGAAAGGATGGAGCGGCATATGACGGCAGTCCTGCACCAGGTGCTGATACAGGTGAATTAGTTATCCAGCAGTTAAAGGTGTTTCCAGTTGGTTAAGCCATTTAGCCTCTTGTCTGTACCTGTTTTACTTGATTTACATCTCATATCTGGCTCATGTATCTTTAATTAATTGCATTAGTAAATTTTTTTGTTTTATTCTTTTTCTTTTACTCTGCAACTTTTTTTCCATTATTGCAAATGCTACTGCTGCCAGATCCACACAAAAAGGGCTTCTTCCTCTGCCTACCTTTCACATTAAAAGCCCTCGACATAAACGCTGCAAGACTGCTGTACTTTTGAAGTAGCAGAGGAAACTCTTGCTGATAAGCTACTGAACAGAGCGCCTTACAAGTTCAAGTTCAAGTTGAGTTTTATTGTCATTTCAGCTACATACATGTTATACAGCACATAGTGAAACGAAACATTTCTCCAGAACCAGGTGCTACATATAACATTTATGACAAAGTTACAGACTGTACATAAAGTGAGACGTGTGCGTGTGCGACATAGACTAACTACATAAAGTGCGAACAGTGCAAACCTGGGACACAGACAGTGCAAAAAGAACATTTAAGACTAACAAAAACATGTAGACAACGGGGAGGACAGACAGACAGAGCTAACCAGTGAGATGATTACTGACCAGTGAGGTGATTTGAAATGTAAGGTGCAGAAAAAGTGCAAGTACTGCTGTGCAAAAGTGCAATAAATGTCATATATTGTAAACATAGGAGAGGGTGTGTGTGTGTGTGTGTGTGTGTGTGTGTGTGTGTGTGTGTGTGTCAGTCCAGTCCCTGAGTGTTCAGGTGTCTGATGGCCTGAGGAAGGAAGCTGTTGCACAGTCTAGCAGTGAGGGCCCAGATGCTTCGGTACCTTTTTCCAGATGGCAGCAGGGTGAAGAGTGCATGTGAGGGGTGTGAAGAGTCCTTCACAATGCTGATGGCTTTGCGGATGCAGCGTGTGTGGTAGATGTCCGT
>VUQS01044755.1:10504-23252 GCA_015108495.1 Heterochromis multidens
TCTGAGTGCTATCTTGTTTTTTGGGAACTTTTGGTTCTTCTGTCTCCCATGGACAAACATCTGTCTGAGTGCTATCTTGTTTTTTGGGAACTTTTGGTTCTTCTGTCTCCCATGGACAAACATTTGCCTGAGCAGTGCTCTCTGATGTTTTGGGGATATCTGGCTTTCCTGATTCAGGTTCCTCAGTTTCCCATGGACAAATCTCTGTTGGCCTTTTAAGTTCTTGTGACATTGTTTTGGTAGCTGCAGTTTTTTCTGGTAGTGCTGTTTCCCAGGGGCATACATTAACTCTTGTGCTGTCTTTCCCATCAGTATGTTCTGAAGTAGCTTTCAAAAGCAAGGAATCTTTTTCTGAGTCTTCTAGATTGTCTTGTTCACTTTCCCAGGGACAAATATGTACCTTGATTGTCATCTGTGGAGTTGAGTCTGTATTTGTTGGGTCTGTGTAACTGTCTTCCCATGGGCAAATATCTTCCTTTATTGTAGGGGGATCAGGGAAATCCCATGGACAACTCGCTGCTGTTTTGTTCATCTGTTTACCCCAGTTCATGGCAGGTGATACTGCACGGTATTGTTGCTCATTACTTAAAATTTCTTTTGATGCACCAGGATAGATTGCAGCTTTCATGACCTCTCGTTGAAGGGGCACTGTCAGCGTTCCCCTGTTTTCCAAAGGATTTAAGTTTTCATATACACCTTCAGCCTTGTTCTGCACATCCCATGGACAGATATTAGCATATTCATTATCTTGTCTTCCTGAAGGCTGGGGAGTTTCTGCAGTCTCCCAGGGACATATGTTCAATGCGCCTTTTAAAGATTGCTGTGCCTGTGAATCTTTAGAAAGGATAGTGTGAGAAACAACTGGAATATCCTGCGATTCCAAAGGACACACTTCACTATGACCACTTCCTCGTCTTCTCATGTTCGCTTGCTCTTGAGATTCCCAAGGACATACATTAGATCGTTCAGATACCTGTGATTCCCAAGGGCAGATATCTGCTTTAATGCTCTGCTGCTTCTTTGGTCCCTCTCCTTGCTGTAAAGCACTAGCCCCATCCCATGAACACACATCTGCATGGGAAACATTACGGGTTGGTGTAATTCGATAACTACCTCTTCTGTGAGTTGAAGGGGTTCTGGAGCTGCTGGCCGTCTCCCAAGAACTTATACTACTACGTTTACTGCTCTGCCTCGATAAAAGCATGTTTTCATACATCCCATCTTTTTGCATATCATCTGAATCACATGGATGGATGGAAGATTTTACAATCACAAGCCTTCGTGGGCTTCTATCAGAGGAATCCCCAGAAGACAGTCTGACTGCATTCTGCTTGACAAGACATGGTTTTCCATCTGCAGTTGTCATGCTTCTTTTCTGCAGTGACCTCTTTTCAATGCTAGGATGTCTTGATGTTCCCGACCTTGGTGTTGTTGACGCACTTTCTTGGCTTTTTTGCGAAACAGAATCCTCTCTATTTAAACTTCCATCCTTACTGGACCTGCTAGCTGCATCAATGGATCCCATAAATGTTTTCACAGTGAGCCACTTAGCGGTGGCGGTGGTGCGGAAAGAGAAAACACGCTGATCCTTTGCAACCTTTGGTCTTGGAGAACCTGGTGCACTTGTAGACACAGGAGGTTTGGGGGACTCAATTTCACCTTGTAGTCCTTTGTCCACAGAAGACTTCTTTTCTACAGGTGGTAAATGGTCCCAAGGACAGATAAGTGCGAGTGGAGATGGTGGCCTTTTTTCCTCACCATCCTCAGAGTTTGCATATGTGACATGCTTCTGGTTCTTGTCACTTGACTGTTCTGGCTCCACCTCCCAAGGACAGACTTCAGCCTTGTCAAATGACTCTGATTTGAGAGCACTCCTGGTCTGGTCACTTATAGAAAGACTTGGCCTTGACCTCATTGTGTTGGCTCTGTTAACCTTGGGTATGTTCTCCATAGAATGGCTGGTAGTTGAGGTTAGGCTCCAAGATTTATGAAGCCTGTTGTGATCAGGATGCAAGAGATTGGTATCAATCGTCAGATTCTGGGCACTGGCTGACTTACACACCCCTGGTGGTATATCCAAGGAGTCTGTCTCAGATCGCTGCGAGGATCTCTTCACAGTATTGGCCCTTAATGTCGAGGTGTGCAAGGAAGAGTCTCTTTCCCTGACATAATGATGATCACTTTGGGACTTGCGCATGGATGGTGAGGGTGATAGGGATGCTGACTTCATTGAACTTCTGTAACTGATACTGATGGTATCTGTGGACCTTCTAAAAGAATCAGAATGATTCCCACTTCTACTGCGGAAGGATCCATCTTTCTCCTCACGGCTGCACTGGCGGCTCATTGTTTCTGGGATTTCAGCGATGCGTTTTATAAGGGATCTCCCCAGTGCACATCGAGAACTTCGCTTTTTTGGTAGATGAGGGTTGTTTGCAGCCATCTTCTTGGTCTTGTGGACTTCTAACTGGGCATATAACTTCTTCAGTTCATCCTGATGCATATGAAGAAGGGAGGGAATTGATGATGAGATAGAGGTTGAAATGATTGAGGAGAGGAAAAGACAAGGAGAGTCAGAGGACAGGTAAAGTGTTTTCATGTAAAAACAGTTTAGGATAAAAAAAAAAGGATTAAAGGGTGGAGAAAAGTCATACAATATGTTCAGTCTGCAGCTGATTGTATTTACTGTTACGTTATGATTTCATTTATAACATGTTTAACATTTGTTTATTGAGTCTACGTGTAAACATAGTTAAAATTAAGGGATAATTATTTTTCCTTGTTTAAATGTGACCTTTGGAATTTCTTCCATATTGTGTACATTCTGTCCAAATGCAAAGTGATAACATCGTTCTGTGGGGACAATAGTGTTTACCCGAAAGTCATCAGGGTCCACACTGTGCTCACTCCATGCAGAGTGGAAACTGCTGTTGAGGTAGGAACCAGAGCGTCGGAGGTCAACTTCATCTTCATACACTTCTGCTGCAATCTCCTCTCTCCCAGGTTTGGACACATAAAGGAACTGTGGAACACATACAAGCACATGTAAGGTAATTGTTTTTTGACTAAGTACAATCCATAAGTACTAATTCCACATATAAAAAGAAGTCTTGAACTAACTAGAAGGACTGGTTGGAAGGCTATCCAATTAGATTCAATTTAATTTATATAGCACCAAATCACAACAACAGTCATCTGAAGGCGCTTTATATTGTAAGGTAAAGACCCTACAATAATACAGAGAAAACCCCAACAATCAGACGACCCCCTATGAGCAAGCACCTGGTGACAGTGGGAAGGCCCACCAACACTTTGTGGTATGAAAGTATACGTAGCATGCTAATTTGATACACATTAGCATGTAGCAGATGTGTCAAACACTGGCTGGCTTTCAAGCAGAACCGGACCACACTGAGTTAGTAGTGATCATTAGCATTATATAGGGTTGCATATTTAGCATAAAGTTGAGTTACATTAACAGTAGTGAATGCTAGATTAATAATTGTGTAGCATTTAGCTCATTACCATAACAGAGTCCTGTAAAAGCCAAAACTAACAAGTTTGGCAATACATTGAAATATCGTTTAGATTTTTAAGATGTTAAAATAATGTTAAAATAATGCCCCTGACATGGTAATAATCTTGAATGCCTTACAAAATCTGTGGTTTGACAGTAAAGTGGAATAGTTTCCCCTTCCACTTTGCCACAAATTATTTTGTCCTAATAATTGTCCTAATACTGCATTACATGTAATAAGTTACATTTTACATATACTTTCGAGACTTTAGAATGACAGAGAAACGAAGTGGCTGTTTACTGGTGAGAACATATTGAATGTAATTTACACATGAATGTAATTAAATAAACCTGAGCCAATGCCAATAAGTAGGGATGATCACTACTAGATTATTTAAACGGTGGTTCAGCTGTGGCTCAGGAGGTAGAGCATGTCTACCAATCCAAAAGTCAGTGGTTTGATCCCCAGCTACTCCAATCTGCATTGCCCCTGATGCATCCATGTGAGTGTGTGGGAATGTTAGACAAGGTGCTTAGGTATAGAAAAAAAAGAAAAGCACTTGTATTAAAGTGTGTGATTGGGTGAATGAGGCTTGTAGTTAAAAGAGTTTTGAGTGTTCAGTGTAAAAAAGCACTATATAAGTTCCAAACCATTTACCATGATCTTTTTTTCTATTCTGACTGTATAATTAATCTACTTTGGCACTATGACATAAAAATGTAGAATACCTTGGGAACAAAGAGCAGGGCGAGTGTCACAGTGATGGTGACATGGGTGTGTATGAAGGAGAGCAGCAGCATCCAATCAGGATGGAGAGACGGAAAGGTGAATCTGAGGGAGGCAGAAAATATAGAATCATCCCATGTCAGTGTGTGCTGCCTTTGTACTTTTTATGGTACACAAATGTGGTGTTGAGGATTTGATGAGCTGTGCTGCATTTCTTTTCAGACACATTGACCTCAGTGGTCTTGGTTGCTGTTTACCGGAACAGGTGGAACAGGGAGGAGAGAAGCAGCTCGTTGTGGATGGCGATACCCATGTAGCGAGGTTCATGGAAAGCTGAGGGTACCGGCCTTACTGCGGTCCACAGTGAACTCCCCCAGCACAGGAACAGAAGCTCAGCTGTAGCAGAAGAAATGATAATTACTTGGAAGTTCAGGAATAAATAGTAAGATAAATTATTGTTTTACACCATAAGGCTGTACAATTTAGTTTAATGGTCAGCTACATCTTTTAATGGTCAGCTACTTACTGAAATATCACTTCTGCTCTTTACCTCCAAATTAATTTGTCTAGATAATCCCAGTGGATTGTTTACAAACTGATCTCTTGTGTTTCTTGCTGGAGTGGATTACATAGTACCACAGAAATCAAAGTATGAGCAAAATGAGTTGATTGTGTGTTTTGAAGTAGACTGATTATCCTTGGACTCTGCTAATGTAGCTCTGCATGATTCACAGTTACTGGCCCTTGGTGCAGCCCCTCAGTTAATCATCTTTCTGAAACAACCAATTTATCTGCTGTTCCATTATCCACTATCCTTACTTGAGCCAATTTTCTACTGTCTGCCTTTCATGAACAGAAAGTCTGACCAACAGGTGGGTGGGGCTTCTGCGCTGACAGCCAGAGCTGTGTGCTTGACATGAATATATTAGGAAAAACAATCAATCAATCAGTGCATCCTCTGTTAATTCTAAGGTTTTATGTATCAGGCTGATGTTCCTAAGAGTGGACATCCTAGCAAATTCACTACAAGCTCATAGTGTGTTAAAGTTCATGCCAGTACAATTAGAAGAAGGCTGAACAAGTATGACTTGTTTGAAAAGGTTGCCATGTGAAAGCCTCTTCCATCTAAAAAGAACATGGCAACACAGCTTAGGTTTGCAAAGCTGCATCTGAACAAACCACAAGACTTCTAGAGCAATGCCCTTTGGACTGACAAGACCAAAGTGGAGATGTTTGGCCATGATGCACAGCATATCAGCACAAACACTTCATACCAACTATCTGCACAGTGGTGAAAGGGTGATGATTTGGGCTTGCTTTGTAGCTACAGGACCTCAACACCTTGCAGTCATTGAGTCGACCATAAATGCCTCCGTATACCAAAGTATTCTAGAGTCAGATGTGAAGCCATCAGTCAAACAGCTCAAGCTTGACCAACTGGGTCATGCGACAGGAAAATTATCCCAAGGACAGCGGCAAATTAACAACAGAATGGCTGAAAAAGAAAAGAAAAGGTGTTGCAATGGCCAAGTCAAAGTCCAGACCTCAACCTGATTGAAATGCTGTGGTGGAACCTTAAAAGAGCTGGGTATAAATGAATGCCTGCAAACCTCAAAGAACTAAAGCGACACTGCAAAGAGTGGGCCAACATTCCTCCACAATGATGTGAGAGACTGATAAAGTCATACAGAAAACAATTACTCCAAGTTATTGCTGCTAAGAGGTGGTTCTACAAGCTATTGAATAATTTGTTTTCATTAAATAAATAATTACACATCTAAGTTAGTATTCACCTCGTTTTGAGACATGCTAGGGACCAGATTATCTTAATTATGTCCTGATACATGAAGCTTTAAAGCTGAAAGAGGTTGTACTTTCTTTTTACCATGACTGTACATAGATATAATTATAGATATAGATATAGATATAGATATAGATATAGATACATTATATAGATATAGGTGCACTTTGAGATTTAATAGAATCCCTATGGGGGATTAAGTTATGTGCAATTACTATATGTTTAATGATATTATTGATACTCTTTTCACATGTTCTTTGTCTGCTGCCACTTACCCACAGCCATCATGTAGTCCCAGCGGTCCAGGTAACACAAGTTGAAGCCCTGTCCATCTGGTGTGTTGGTTGTGACAAATACTGGGATGTTCCTGTCACGGTTCTGCAGAACACCCACCGTCCATGCACACAGGAACCAGCTGACTGTCATCAGCATCACTCCCAGAATCCTCAGCAAGTGGAGGCTGGACATGTAGGGCATTCTCTGGGCCGTGCGTGACAGGAACACCTTCAGCACTCTGTGCAGAGGCAAGAGTCAAATCAGTGTTTGAGCCCTAAAGACAAACTGGTGCAACTTTGTTGTAGTAAGTAATAAAGTCAGTCATTGAACGCTGAACTTAGCCTGGTGAATTTTATGTCACTTAAATATGAAGTATTCTGAGAGATGTCTTTGTCTGAGAGAGCTCTTTGATCTCAATATCATGGTATTAGTTTGGGATTACATAAAGTGAGTTAAGACACGGTGGCGCGGTGGTTAGCACTGTTGCCTCACAGCAAGAAGGTCCTGGGTTTGAATCCACCATCTGTGTCCTCGTGTCTGTGTGGGTTCTCTCCGGGTACTCCAGCTTCTTCCCACAATCCAAAGACATGCAGTTAGTAGGGTTAGGTTATGTGATGATTCTAAATTGGCCAATGGTGTGAATATAAGTGCGAATGATTGTCTGTCTCTCTGTGTTGGTCCTGTGACAGACTGGCGACCTGAACAGGGTGTACCCTGCAGCTGGGATAGGCTCCAGCCCCCTCCCCCGCGACCCTGAATTGGATAAGCGAAGGAGAATGAATAGATGGATGGAGTTAAGACACTTAGATAGCCTAAATCCACAGAAGAATTTGGCATGTTCTCCAAGATAACTGCAGATTTATACAAGCTGGGAAGGTCTCTTGGAGCCATTTCTAAACAACCACAGATTCCAAAATCACCAGTTCAAACAACTGTACACACTAAGTACAAGTTATCCGGATGTGTCACCACTTTGCCAAGGTCTGGCAGAAGACCCAAACTGTCACCCTCAAATTAGAGGAAATTGGTTATTTTAATTTTAACTGGAAATTGGATGTTTAGGAACAACCCAGGAACCACCAAGGATGAAGCCTGCCATGAACTGAAAAATGCTGACACCAGCATCACTGTCCACAGTGAAGTGACTTTCACATTGCTGTGAACTGAGAGAGTGCCGACCAAGAAAGAAGCCCCTGCTCCAAAACTGACACCTTCAAGCTCAACTGAAATTTACAGCTGCCTTCTGGAGAAATGTTTTATGGTCAAACGAGACAAAGATTGAGCTATTTTGCCACAGATTGAACCACCAACCTTCCGATTAGTAGATGACCTGCTCTACCTCCTGAGCTACAGCCACCCCTGTACTGGTACATTGCACAAAGTGAATGGAATTATGAAGGAGAACTACCTTCAAATTCTTCAACTTCACCTCAAATCAACAGCAAGATGGTTAAAACTTGGACATAATTGGGTGTTCCAACAGGATAATGATCCCAAACACACCTCAAAACTGGTTTTGGAACAGATGAAGAAAGCAGGCTAACATTAAACTTCTAGAATGGCCTTCCCAAAGTCCCAACCTCAACCCTACTGAAAATGTGTGGACTATGCTTAAAAGCTGTATCCATGCCAGGAAACCAACCAATTTAAATGAACTCCACCAAGTCTGCCAAGAAGAGTGTTGAAATATCCAGCCAGAATTATTCCAGAAGCTTGTTGATGGCTACCAAAAGTGTCTGGTCAAGGTGCCACTTGCTAAGGGACATTTTGTGATATATTCTTGGAAGCATGATCTTTTACTTTTACTGCCTGAAACATTTGCACACTGCTGTATATAAAAAGTAATCTTTTAAATGAATGCTCGTTTAAGTTATTTATCAGTCATCAAATCAGTCATCACTGGAAACAACAAATATGTTACTACAACAAACACATTTCTGGTGAGTTAAAGTATGTTAACTTCTTGTACTGTGCATACATGTGTTTTTTTATTGGTGAATGTTATTTGAAAGTACAGAAGTCAGAAACAAAGTCTTGCTATTTATGGAGTGCACCCAGTGTAAAAGTTAGCTAACTTTAGCTGATAAGCTACTGGTTATAGGACCTGCATGTAAATTCAACAGGAATATGCTGTTTCTTTTCCATAACATTACACAGTCCTTTGGTAAGTGGTTTAACTTAGTTTTGAAATTAATAATTTTATAATCCTATTAGTTTTGTTTGCTAAAAAAACAAAACAAAACAGACATTTATTATCCTCCCAGTACTGCAAAAAGTCAATTGCCTGTTATTTTCAAGTATTTTTAAATCATAAAGAAAGATACAAAGAATATCTCCTATGGTGTGTGGAAACCCTTGCCTACAAGTTACTCTTTCAATTAAATTCATTTTTATTTATATAGCACCAAATCACAACAACAGTTGCCTCAAGGTGCTTTATATTGTAAGGTAAAGACCCTACAATAATACAAAGAAAAAATTTTGACCACAAATAGTGTCTGTGTCAAAAACATATGGAAAATATGACAAATATGACATAGTTCAGATTCAACATTTATAAGTGTTCTTATTGTTTTGTAGCTAATCACTGAACCATGATTTTATTTTACTACAGCTGAGTGAACAATGGACTTATAAAAAGGCCATTTAAAAGCATTTATAAACTCATTTCCTCCCATCATACACAGAAAAAACATCACACAAAATATTTTCCAGTCAAATGTTTAACTAAATATTTTACTCAGTAAAGTTTTTCACATATTTTTCAACAAATTCATTAAAAGTTATTAACCACAGCTCTGTGATGTTTAAGAAGAGGTCATTAAACATTAAACAGATGTCATTAAACAGAAGTACTGAGTATTAACTATACTGTATGTTAGTATCAACTGCTATCAGGGCTAACTTACCTGTACATCTTCAGTGTAACTGTGCCGTAGACAATGGAGAAACCGAGCAGTCGCACCCAGCGGAGCAGGATGCACCTGAAGGTGCTTGGCCTGAAGTACATGATGAAGACCTGCAGAGATAGAGAGAAATTCTTACTAAAAGAAAAACACAACAGGGTAGCCAACAATTTCTTTTGGTGTACAGGTAGTATTTCTCCACTACATGACAGGACACTACAGTGCTGTGCAAAACTCTTGAGCCACTCCTCATTTCTTTATATTTTGGTTCCAAGGAATCAAACTTCCTTGTAATGTTTTAAAAGTGGTCTGTAGTAATAATTCTCCAGGCTTTCAGAGTGTATTTTACATTTTTTTGGGACATTGGCTGCTTTTTCAGCATTCATTTTCATTTCAGTCCTTGTACCCGACCATTTTCAGATGGAATAGTGTTGTGTCTACACATTAAAGATAACTTGGGAAAATATTAATTTTAAATTGTATCTTTAAGCAATGTGTTACTAACAACCTGTTGCAAAAAACATATTTGTTCCTATTTCTTTAGTTGAATCTATGAAAAATTCCCAAGATAACATAGTCTGACAGTATAAAATAGTAGTTTTGCACCAACAAGATAATTCCCAAAGAGCTATACGCCAAAAACCTGGCATATCTCAGCATGAGGTATAGTGTGTCCTTAAAAAATGTGAGGAAACTGGACAAGTGGAGGACAAAACAAGAAGTGACAGGTCTAAAAAAAAAATCTACAGAAGATTAACAGTATCTAAAAGGGCTCCAGCAAAGAGTTGACAGAAAGATTAATCTGGCTCTTCAGTTGATCCATCTACTGCTCGGCGAAACCTCATCAGAACTGGTCTCAAAGGAAAACAGAGAAAAAAGGATGATGTATGCCAAATTACACAAGAACTCGACTAAAAATCAGTGGCAACACGTCTTAAGAAATGATGAATCCAAATTTGAACTTTTTGGTTCAAATCCTTGTCAATATGTACGGAGGTCAGAAGAGAGGTACAACAGTGAGTGTCCACATCCATACTTATACTTATACACTGTATGTGAGTGTATGTTTGCATACACTGGGAAATTGCTGAACCTATTTCCCATTTTCCTAGCAACATTTAAAGAAATGAGGGGTGGCTCAAGACTTTTACACAATACTGTATATACAGTAAGTATGAAATGTGATACCTCATTATTAGCACCACAATTATCACTGCTACTTACATGTGCTACTTCTGTGTGTTTTTTTTAATATGTTATTGCTGGCAGCAAGCTAGCAATAAATAAAATAACATAATTAGTACTTCAGTGGTTGTTTCTGGTGTCATACCATCAAAGATGACCATGAACAGTAACTACTACTACCACTACTACTACTGTTTTAGTATATGTATACAGTAACTGTTTTCATTAACAAAACTAGTACTACATGTTGTATTGATGCTTGTTTTGCAACGAGATCTACAACTGTTACTACTACTAATGGCATTGCTCTATTGCAAATACCACTTCTACCAATTGTAATAAAATTGCTATACAGATATGTACTACTAGAACACAAATGATTACTGAATTAGATGACTGACTAAAATAAAATGTACTGGCAACTATTATAACTATAAAGTTATAATATTTGTTCCATTGCTGGAGAAATTGCTGCAGCTTGATCATAGTTGTTATAGCAGGCAGTGTTTGTAGATTTATAGATTTTGGAGATTTGGTCTGTTAACCAACAAAAGATTCTGTGAAAGATTTTCACCACTATATATGTGTGTGTGTGTGGAGTCCAGTGATTGGGATTGAAGGGGTGGAACTACCAGAAGGCAGAATAGGAGATCTACTGGACAGCTACAAGTAGCTACAAGTACCTCGATATCCCACAGGCCAGCGGAAATCATGATAAAGATGCACGAAGGTCAGCCACAGCCAAATACCTCCAGAAGGTAAGACAGGTGTTACCTGTCTGGTAGGAATAAACTCCAAGCCATCAATACATATACCCTACTAGTCATCAGATACCCAGCTGGAATAATAAGGTGGCCACAGGAGGACACAGATGCCACTGATATCAAGACACAAAAACTCCTCACAATACGTGGAGGTCTCCACCCAGAGTCCTGCACCCTGACACTCTATGAACAACGGAAAGAGAGAGGGCAAGGACTAGTGATTGTCAGAGCCACAATCCAGGATGAAACACAGCTGACAGGACCCAAGCTGCAGACTGTGGAAAGTTGCCCCAGAGACTGACACATAGTAGTAGGATGTAAGATGCAAGCTGGGATAGCTGGGACAGGCACAACCAAGTAGCTAAGATAGTGTACTGGAACATCTGAGCCAAATATGGACTAGAAGTCCCCAAGTCCTGATGGGAGACACCACAAAGGTGGTTGAGAACAACAGGAATAAGGTCCTGTGGGACTTCAAGTTGTAGACAGACAAGCAGCTTCTGGCCAACCAACCAGACATAGTGGTGGTTGACAAGGAGCAGGAGACTGCAGTTGTAATAGATGTAGCAATCCCAGCAGACAGCAACATCAGGAAGAAGGAGCACAAGAAAATAGAGAAGTACCAGAGGCTGAAGGAACAACTGGAGCAGATGTGAAAGGTAAAAGCCAAAGTGGTCCCAGTAGTAATAGGAGCATTACAAGGTGTACACCCAAAACTCGAAGAGTGGCTCCAGCAGATTCCAGGCACAACATCAGACTTCTCTGTCCAGAAGAGTGCAGTGCTAGAAAGAGCTAAGATACTGGGCAGATCCCTCAAACTTCCAGGCCTCTGGTATAGTGCATCCTTAAAGTATTCAAAGTGCTTCACTTGTTCCACATTTTGTCATGTTACAGCCTTATTCCAAAATGGATTAAATTCATTTTTCACCTCAAAATTCTACACACAATACCCCATAATGACAAAGTGAAAAATGTTTGCTTGAAATTCTTGCAAATTTATTAAAAATAAAAAACAAAAATATAACATGTACATAAGTACTGACATCCTTTGTTTAATACTTTGTTGAAGCGCCTTTGGCAGCAGTTACAGCATCAAGTCTTTTTGAGTATGATGCTTCAAACACCTATTTTTGGGCAGTTTCTCCCATTCTTCTTTGCAGAACCTCTCAAGCTCCATCAGGTTGGATGGAGAGCTTCGGTGCACAGCCATTTTCAGATCTCTCCAGAGATGTTCAATCAGGTTCAAGTCCGCGCTCTGGCTGGGCCACACAAGGACATTCACAGAGTGGTCCCGAAGCCACTCCTTTGTTATCTTGGCTGTGTGCTTAGGGTCGTTGTCCTGTTGGAAGATGAAGCTTCGCCCCAGTCCGAGGTCTAGAGCGCTCTGGAGCAGGTTATCATCAAGGATGTCTCTGTACATTGCTGCATTCATCTTTCCCTCGACCCCAACTAGTCTCCCAGTTCCTGCTGCCAAAAAACATCCCCACAGTATGATGCTGCCACCACCATGCTTCAGTGTAGGGATGGTATTGGCCAGGTGATGAGCGGTGCCTGGTTTCCTCCAGACATGAC
>VUQS01044758.1:0-10266 GCA_015108495.1 Heterochromis multidens
CAAGCACAGATAAAGCCAATTTACAAGATATAGCACCGACAGGTACCAACAAAGTCCAGTAACATGACACACTTTTTTCACCACATTCAAAAATAGCATCCAAACGAGCATGATGGAAATTATTATTTCAGATACTGTCAGTCCTTCAGATTCTTAAGAGATGCACAATAATGCTAGCTATTTAGTGCAATTGTTCTCAAAACTTGAGAAAAAAAATCATAAACTTCCTGATGTTTAACTAAAGGTTTGTTTTATTACTTTTATTTAAAGTTTATTTTTGCTTGAAGATTTTTAAAGAGTTAGAGATTAGAGGTACATAGTTATTGCAGCTAGTAATGCAGACTTGACTCGCATTGTTTTATGTTTGCACTTGAACATATTTACACTGTTAAACAGTACAGCACATTGTTATATTGCCAGTTAATTTGAGTTAACTGTATTTTTAATACCTGTAAACCAATAATCTCATTATGTTAATGATCATGAAACAGACCTCACAGCTCTTTGTTACTCAGTGGTGCTAGTTTCGGTCATTATGCAAATATACTGTTTGTAAGGTTGGGGAAACCTGCAGTCAGCTGAGACTGAAGAAGTCACTTGGACAGTGACGAAATGTTTCTCCCACTGAAAATGCTATGTCCAGATGAACAGATTCAGCTTTCTGAGATTTCCTTACCTGGATTATTGAGCATGCATCAAGACAAAATTGTGTATTTAGTTTGTGTCAGTTGTTGAAAAGAAATCTTATTAGTTAGTAATAATGTTTTATTTTAACTTGTTCTTTCAATTTGTATCAAAACAGATGCTAGTTTAGAATACTAATATGAATCTATATTGATAATTATCAAAATTGTTCAATACAGAAAAAAATATTGTGGTAATATTTTTGTCCATATCGCCCAGCTCTAGGTGAGAGCCCAGACTATCATTAGCATTACAGCTGATTCTTTAGTCATTTGTTAAGCGACCATTCAAACAGCTTCCAGCCCCCACAGAAGGAGAATGACTTCCAATCCCCAGCCCAAACTGTTTATGCCCAGGTGTGATTTTAGTACATGGTCCTCTTTGGAGGAATCATTGACAGAAAGTATTTACAGAAGACTGTCATAAAAACAGTCCTCTTCTTTGTATTTTCCCAAACTTTAGGACAACATTAAAATTAGTGATTTTTGCTTTTCTCATTTTAGTGCTTGTTGTTCAGCTGTCGTGCATCATTTGCATTACAGTGAACCTTTTGTCACCTCTTAATGCTCGGCAATTCTAAGTGGCTGTATCTGTACCAGTGCAAATTTACATCATTGTGTAAATTACAATTGAGGTCAGAGTCTGATACCACACACACACACACACGACAACATGCAAAAAGTGTAATTTTACCAACAAATTTTCTTTAGTAAATGGACTGATTCTTATATAGCGCTTTTCTACTCTCCCAGAGCATTCAAAGCACTTTATACAACATGCCTCATTCACCCAAGCAGTTTTTCTATGCTTAAGTGCTTTCTATCTAACATTCACACACATTCACACTCCGATGGATGGATTGGAAAGCAACTTGGGGTTAGTATCTTGCCCAAGGATATTTGGCATGCAGACTGGACCAGCCAACCACCAACCTTCTGATTAATAGATGACCTGCTCTACCTCCTGAGCTACAACCACCCCAGTATTTTGTATTTGATGTTAATTGAACCACATATTCTGTTGAAGAGTTGATCTATTTTAGAAGCAAATGTCTATTTTTCAAACACTTTCTAGTCTAGTTTTCCTAAAATTCTTCAGATCTGGAAAATGCTATTTTCAAATTCCATCATTTATGATCATTCTACAAAGGTATTTTATCAATTCCTTGGTATGTTGTTCTCTATGTTGTACCAGACTTGAGCTGACATATATGCTCACTCTAGAATTGTGTTTCCACATGTCATATGTATTCATGTTTTTTGCATTCTGTCTTTGTCACTTTTTTGTTTGTTTGTTAGGTCTCACCTCTACAAGGGTGTACTGGCAGTGTCCACTAAATCGATACCATTTAGAGTCAAAGGTCTGGTAATGTCCGTTTCCATAAACTTGACATGTCCCTTGACATGGCTCATCTTTGCAGTCCCACTGGCCCTGACCACAGATGCTGAAAGATCAAGTCATGAAACTATGATACTTTATGGAGCAATAAAAAACTGACTGAACCAGTGAAGTGGCACTTATAAATGTGTTACCATTTTTTACAGTTGGTTCTGACATGCTGTCCTGCACTGAAGACTTTACCACTGTACACACATGTGCAATTGTCCCTAGAAACACAGTTTCCATAGTGATCTTCATATTGATCATTTGGGCAATAACAACCACTCTTACAGGTTATGTTGGCACCCTGTAAATTAAACAAACAAACAAAAAAAAACAACTATCAATCAAACCAAACCAATCAAACCTGTTTTTGACAAAGTGGTAAATATTAGAGCTGCAATTCAGATACTCAGAGATAACCTACCAATGGTTTGCTGAGACTGTTGCAAGTTTTCTGAGCCGTCTTAACCAGGTTCTCTGAACAGTGCACACAAACCTTACCATTTCTGCAGCCTGATAAAATAATTGAAGACACAAAAACATAATAATGTTCTAATTATACACTTGCTGGTTCACATGGTGAATATAGCTGTAAGTAATTCAGTTTATTGTAATAGTTACACAGTTAATCCTAACTTTGTGAGAGATGTGTTATTCCATTTTATTAATACTGTTTTGAATGTGTTTGAATTCACTTACAGTCATTTTGGATGATATTATGTGTGCTGTTATATATTTATACTGCACTGCAATTGCAGCTACATCTGTATATGTCCTAATCAAAGAGGATATTTTAAGCAGAAGTACTTATCTGTACAACAGTAGCAGAAAATACGTTATCTAAAATGAATGAATTAGGTTGGAACAGTAGATAAAGATTTGATTATTATTTTTGAAATGATTACAATATTAAAATTATGGACTTACTGCAATCCTTAGAACAGGTCAGTTTGCCATTCTCACAGAGGCTGCAATAGATAAAATATTTGTAAAGCAAAATGATATTATTGCATTTTAAATGCCTGTAAAGAATCAACTCACCACTGTCGTCCCTCAATAACAGCGGGACCTGGTAGCGTTATGCCACCAAGGTGATGGCATACACAGTCTGCCTTTTGAGTGCAGGTGTTTTCTTGATTCAAGTATGTTCCTCCTGGGCAGCCACAGCCCTCCACAGGAACATCATTCAAGCTGCAGAAAGGATCCGTTCCAGAGAGGGAGCGGCATGTACGGTTGCAAGCCCGTATGTCATAGAAGAACTCTTGGTTCTTTGGACAACTGAGAGCTGTGACACAGAAATGTCATTAGCAAGAAAACCAATATTTTTACTGTTCCTACTTCAGGTTTTTATATTTGTAGACATTTTTATTAGCAAAATTTCAATTTATATCAGCTTCAATGACAGAAATTGCCACTCTCAGTGGTCAGTATAACCTGCCTCATGATTCAGTCAACTGAGGGACTTTTTTACATTTACTGCTGAAAACACATGAGGTCTAAAATGTCATTATAGTAATAGTGGAAAAACATACATTTGAGCACCTGATTCAATCCTTACAAACAAGATTTTTTTCTTTTATCAGTGAACTATAAGCAAAAAATAGGGATTTTGATAGAATAAGTGCACAATTCCTCTGTGGTATATTTATAAAAGGTTCACTCACTACAGTTGGTAGCTTTCCTCCAGTCACCAACTAAAACTCCAAGACTGGCACAAGCTCTAGCGTAGTTGCCTAAAGCAACACACAAGCACGTCTCCACATTGCTGCCACAGTTGCAGGTTCTTTGGATACAAGCCTGTGAATAAAAGTAAGATCAGTTTGATATTAAGAAGGATAACATCAGTTAACTCCTGAAAACTCATAATTTATTAAGGGTTTGGTTGGTGCCTAAAAGCCTTACTGCATGATATTGATCAGGTGGCAAATGATCATGGCACTTGGAAAATATCCCAGTTGGGTTGCTCAACATGGAGCACTTTTCATCAGCAAATATTTCTAGAACAAAAAATATATATTAAAAAAAAAGAAATAATAAAAAATAATTTTATATTTTTACTGCAACACAAAGCATACAACTTTTTTAGAACAAAAATGCATTTTTATATAAATCTATGCTGACTATTGCTCAAAATAATGATAATGACTTTGTTCATCATCACGGTCAATTAGTTTTAGATCTATTTATATAATTCATTAGTACCATTATGAGTGTTGATGCAGGTGTTGGGTATGTTCACTGCACAAGTGCCCACACTCCACGATAGTGCAAAAGGTTCAGCTGAGTTCTCAACGATCCCGCTGCTGCTGGTGAAGTCATCTGTGCTGTCACCATTGCTGTTGCCACAAAGACCTGAACGCAAGAGTGACTGATCAAACCGGATCATTCCAGAAATTCTACATTACTGTATTTTCACTGGTGTGTTCCCTACCTGTAATCATGCTCTTGTGTTTTGTAGGAGCAGAGATGTAAAGCTGAATTTCAGGGGACATCTGGATTTGGAGCTTAATATCAGAGGATGTCTCGACTTGAACGTACATAGAGGACTGCCAGAAAACCTGGGCATCATCTAAAAGATAACAGCTAAGAGTCTTGGTAAATGAGTAAATATATTACAAGCATTGTTGGGTGTAACACATTCCAAAGTAATGTGTTACTGTAATCACATTACATTTTTCAGTAATGCAGCAATGTAACATGTTACTGCACTAAATTCAGTAATTACATTACAGTTACAATTATGTTGTTACTTGCGTTACAAAGATTCTTCAGTTATCTGCACACCAGGCAGTTAGAAAGAAAGAAAAAAGCAAGCAAAAATGCTTTTTTTCTTCCCGTGCATTTATACTACAATCAGCTGATTTCAGTTTGTGTGCTGGGAGGAGGAAAATGGTGGAGTGGTCTACAGCTTTTGAGAAATTGAGATATGGACATTATTTACATTTTTATTGCATGAAAGGACAGGAGTGCAATGGTGAAATGCAAACTCTGTCCAGGACAGACTCAGTTGCATTAAGCTACTAACACAACTTCAGCTCTTTGCAAGCATCTGCACAGACAGCTAGCCAAGAATCCAGAATGACGTTAAAGATGAGAGCATGCCGATGCCAGTCCAGCAGCCAGACCCTTAACTTCAGCAGGTAACAAAGGAAGTGATGAGCAGTCAGGCTTGCAGCATTGTAGCCTTCACTTCTATCTGTACATGTTTCTACAGTAAAATCAATGTGGTGATCGTTTGAAGGTCTCTTTGGGCTGGTTTTCAACTTTGCTTTTTGTTGTCGGTTTTGTGTTCATGCATAAAAACTAAAAGAAAGATCGTATGTGTGTCCTTATTAGGATAGCAATTGGTGTTGATGTGTGGGAGTGTAGCGTCAGGTTTATATAGTTAATTGGTAGTTATGTGACAGTGTGTTTCAGGTAATTTTATGGAGTAATATGAAAGTAATGTAACGAGTTGTGTAACGAATTATTTTCTTCGGCAAGTAATTAAGTAACGTACTGCATTTCTTTTAAGAAAAGTAACAAGTAATGTGTAATGCATTCCTTTTTTTTGGAATAACGACTCTAACACTAATTATCAGGCTACCCCACCATTTACTTCTGCTTACCAGACTTATGAAATTTGGTAATCTCTTGGTCTCCAAATGTAACCATGTTGTTTGTGAATGTATAAGTTTCCTGCAAATTCAAAAAGAAAGGTACATTTAGGTAAGTTTACTCCCCTTGTTTGTCATTCAGACTGTTAAATAGTTTTGAAGTCAATTTTCAAGACTGCCTGTACCTGGAAGTGCTGGACAACAATTTTTTTCAGTGATGCATCCTTTTCAGAAAATTGAATTATCACCGTCCAGTTAAAACCCTGCATAAAGTCATAAATAAATTTAGCAGTAGTTGGTAGAAACAGGCAAAATGGAAACATAGATTCGGGCTACATGATGGGTGAGGAGGGCAAATTACCTGTAATGCTACATATGCACATTTACCAGGGACAACATATTGTTTGCCGTCAAATGTTGTCACAAACTGCCCTTCAATTAAACATTTTGTTGGGCAGAAGTTTTCAGAGCAACGCCACTTCCCACCATCACATAAACTGAGGACAGATTTAAGGGAGAAAAAAAATTGTTTTGTGAGCCAAATGGATAGTCATCAAATATGTCATAAATACAAAACCTTTCTTTCTGGCCACTTACCATGACTGACACTTGGTGTTATGTATATTTCCAGTTAAATAGGTCCTCCCAGCGAACACACAGGGGCAGCTGGTCAGATTTATGCAGTGGAATCCATGTGATTGATCATTAAGCACCTTCCCTACACATATTTTCAGTAAAGCCTTAAACCATAGCAAAAGAACAACCCCATATAAATGCATTATAATCCTAAATGCCTGTTGAAATCTGGCAGTGCTCACCCTTTGGGCAGACACAGGAGCTGGTGATATCCTGGCTGGAAAATTGGGGGTTTGGGTTGGAGCAGCTAGGAAGAAAGGCAACACCCTGTTCCTCATAAATCAGGTCTCCAGGACAAGTCGGATAAGCTGCATTCACCCATAAAATAAAGGACAATAGCATTAAGTGACTAAAGTAACCAAAGGATCTGTAAATAGAATCGAGTCAAATCCTTGACTCGAACAAACAAACAAACAAAGAAAAAAGAAAAATAGCAAATACAGAGTTTTGCTCAGCTTCTTATAGAAACTATTAATATCAAATATTCCTCTCTTTGAGTTGCATAAATTATTCTGATGCCCTAGGAAAAATTATGTTGCTTACCTCGACACTACAGAGAAGAAATTAAAAATAAAATAAAGTAAAATACTCAAAGGAAGTAATAAGCTGAAGCTGAATCCGATGGCCTCAGAGACTAACAATAGAACAATTCTACACTACAGTTTATGATTGACATGCAGGTACAGCAGGACATTGTGTCTTTTCAACAAAACTTGATGGAAGAAAGGCTCTATCACGTTGGCAGAGCACTAAAGCCAGGTTTAAACAAGTTAAAAAAAGGATGTAGGTAGCTAAAGGACAAGTGTCTAAGAAGGACGCTGAGGTTAGCAGCCACTCTGACTCAGTCACAGTCGTAGTACAAAAAAAGAACAGTGAGAGACAGATGTGAAGAATTGGAGGCAAGATCACATTGTTGTAATATCAACATCATAGGAGTGAAAGAAGTTTGTGATCGCGTGAGACATGCATCTCAGTTTGTGTCCAGCATCCTAAGAGAATCTCTGGGTCTTGACAAGTTATGACCTTAGAGTGGGCAAACCCCCCCCCCCCCAAAAAAAAACGTCCATTCTAGGTGCATTAGTGAAATCCAATTTCTCTCAGAAAAACAGTAGGTATAACAAAAAAAAAGCCTTTGTGAGTAGGCAGAAGAGTTTGCCTTAAGATACACATGCAAGATCAAAAAATACAACATAGGAGATAGGCGGTGATCTTCAAGGATCCAAGCATAGGAGTTTTTTTTGAAGAAGGTGATACACAAGGGCTCATAAAGTGTTTTGGTGAATACAGTTACAAAAAAAAATCACCCAGTACTGGACAGATATATTTAGTACCCTTTCGTATATGTGTGGCCCTAACCCATTCATTGCACTATTTTTGCTAGTTCCAAAGGAGGCCCCAATAACAACTTAAAAAACTGAGGTCATAGCATTATCTATCTTACTTGCTAGAAACCTGATACTCCTTAGTCAAAACAAAACAAAGGCACCACCTCACAGACACTAGGTGGACAAGGTATGTCCCGCATCTTGAACTGAAATAACTTAAATACACTGCTCGAGTGTCCAACTAGAAATGCCATAAGAGCTGACAGCTGTTTCTGACATTCTTCGATACTGTTATTCCTTACCCCACATTTGACTGTAACTTTTTTTTTTTGGTTATTGTTGTTCCTCTCACTGAGTGCCTTTGTGATTCTTCAGTATGTGTGAAAAATCTATGAAAATATTTGAATAAGAACTGATTGCTTACCACATTGGGTTAGAGATCTCCATTTGTCCCAGACATAACTGTTTTTTCCACAATGCAGGGCAATCTTTTTGAAGAAAGCACAGCCAATATATTTGCTTTTCTCATAGCTGTAAATGTTCTTGTGACAGAGTTGGAGGTAATGAAGCCAACTTGACTGCAGACAATTCAAAGTGTGTGAGAAGAATAGCTTGCATATCTGTAAATATCACCAAAGGAACCGTCTGAGCATGTGGAACTAAATGACAGATTCAAATGGTAGTATGGCACCTTTATGATTAAAATTAATAATATAGAAAAATAATATAGCAGAATGTATGTATGTATGTATTAACTCCCAAAAATGAAAACCACATTTGTGACTAAATAATTTCACTTTATCACTAAGTCACTACATTATAACTAAACAATGAAACACAACAAAGAAAGTACCAGAACCTACTGGATTAAGAACAAAGGCAGGATCTTGAGTTTGACATGTGCTGTCAGTTATCACACTCTCTGTAATCAGCTGCTGCTCGTTACCTAATTTCACACAAAAAAAACTTTTAGAAAAATGTTTGAAAACAAATAAAAATTGGGAGAAACGAAAGTTATGCATACCTATAATATACGACTTTTGTTATAAACATAACATATCAGAATCAGAATACCTTTATTGTCATTGCATGTGACACATACAACAAAATTTGTTGTCTCTCTTGAACAAGGAAAATTACATGATGCATATGAGCATACATATTACAAATATGAGCAAACCACCATTAATTAAATTTTACTCTATTTTGTTTCACTATTTAAATTTATTCGTTATTTAAACCTATCATCACATCAACAAGCATTTACCAGTTACATGTATTATCTAATTATTGTCAATAATAGCTGCTATTTATTCTCATTTTGTAACCATCAACACTTTTACTAGTAATAATAAGTCTAGTACTGCTGCTTTAACTATTACTACCAATTATCATTTAGCTGTTGTACCTGTTACATTGTGTTTTCCACACAGTCCAGTCATGTCAGTGCTCAGCTCCTGCTTCAGCTCCAACTTAACAGCAAATCATGTATAAGCTTCACGAGGTGTTCTTGACTGATTTATAGAGTATGCAAGTATGTGCAGTAAATGAGTGTTCTCACCCAAAGAGTGTCTATTCCTCCAGGTACACTGTGCCAGGTTATAGACAGAGGAAGCAATGAGCTCCTTAGTCTAGTGTAGATGCCGTACTGAAAAATATGCTGATAGGTGTGATCGTACGGAAGTGAAACACTGTAAACAAATAGACATACACAGGCATCTGTTCAGAGACTGTATAGTACAGTCACAGAAACAGCTGTCAGAGATGGTGGCTTAATAGTACAAATGAATAATTATTGCATTTCATTATCAGAAAAATATTTAGGTCCCTCTTGTACACAGTAAAAAGCAACATCTGATGTTCAAAAATCTCTCTACTTTTTAACTTCTGGCTGACCTAAAGGCAAATGTGATGGGGAAAAAAGAACAAAGAGCATGGTAAACTATAACACTGCCAACTTCCTCTAAAACAGTAAAATCACCTTACTGAGTATGACAATATAAATACAATAAATACAATATATATACAATTAGACAATTAGAGCACAAATCAGAGTAGATTAAGATCCTTTGTGATTAATGCTGACATTTTTAGTGCAGCTGAAGGATACTTCCTAATGAATTGGTGGTATGAATAATATGCCACCAGTTCAGAAAGAAAGAAATGAATACTGGTATATTCTTGTTTAAATTCCCATTTTGACCACCTGCTGTGATTTAATAATACTGGAGAAAATGTCACTGTGGATATGAATGCCCAGTTTGTGTAATATTGTTGTTTGCTTGCAATAACTGTCTGTACAACTATGCTACACACAGTGTTTTTCTTTAGAGAAGGTGCATTTGTGTATTTGAGTATTTCTGCTTTGTACTGTGCTACTTGGTATTTGAATTCAGTTCAATTCAATTTTATTTATATAGCGCCAAATCAAAACAACAGTTGCCTCAAGGTGCTTTACATTGTAAGATAAAGACCCTACAATAATACAGAAAACCCCAACAATCAGACGATCTCCTATGAGCAAGCACCTGGTGACAGTGGGAAGGAAAAACTCCCTTTTAACAGGACGAAACCTCCGGCAGAACCAGGCTCATCTGCCGCAACCGGTTGGGGGTGAGGGGAGGAAGACAGGACAAAAGACA
>VUQS01044765.1:0-18122 GCA_015108495.1 Heterochromis multidens
GGAGATGCTGAAGCTGCTGGTGGGAAAGAAGGTGGGGGTCTGGCTTTGTTTGTGGACCAGAGATGGTGTGGTCCTGCGCATGTCACTGTCAAGGAGAGGATGTGTTGTCCTAATGTTGAGTTGTTGGCGGTTGGTATGCGGCCATGTTGTGTGCCAGGAGAGTTCAGTCATATCATAACAATAGTTGTGTACATTCCACCAAAGGCAACAGCTGAAGCTCCATGTGAAGTTCTCCATGAAACTGTTGCTAGGGTACAGAGTAAACATCCAGAGGCACTCTTCATAATATCAGGAGACTTCAATCATGTTTCCCTCTCCTCCCACCTGACTGGATTCACACAATTTGCTGACTGTCCTACCAGAGAAAATAAAACCCTTGATCTGCTGTACGCCAATGTCAAAGAAGCTTACAGAACTACTGCCTTACCACCACTTGGCAGATCAGACCACAACTGGAAGACTCCTCTCTACAGAAAGTCATTTGCACCCACAGCCAGCAGGCTTTACAATTGTCATACAAATAGCAGACGAGCTCTGTCAGGCATACGAATTTCCCTTTGGGATCAAAGTTATTCTTCTTCTTCTTCTTCTTATTCTTATAGCTGTAAATACAGACAGCATCCATTTTCTTTGAATCCAAATGTCATAGGCTAGCAGACAGATCACCCAGGCACAGAGCACTGTAAAGTTCAACACGTTTATTTGACAAATGATAAGAGGGAAAAACACAATGAATTAAGATTGTCGGTGAGGCATTCAAGGTCCCAGAGTGGCTGACGTGGAGATTGTTCATTTCCTTGGGCACACACACACAAAAGCGTTCGCTCACAATACTCGGGCTTTGCAGGGAGGTCTGCACAGAAAGAACCAATGCGAAACAAACAGGGAATCATACTGAGACTGAGGCAGAGAGTGTACCTTGCTGACGCAATGATCTGGCGTGAGTAGCTGATTTCAGACAGGTGAGTGGCCACAGGAAGGCGGAGAGACAGGAGGAGCCACTGCAGATGGGAGGTAAGCACAACGCCCACACATCCACAAACACCGACAGAGAGAGAGAAACCAAAACAAAGAGAAAACAAAGAGAAAAGCAGAACTGTATGAGAGACCATGACACCAAACTTCAAAGAAGTGTTTCCAGTTACAAAGTACAAACCAAATGAGCACAGTTAGAAACTGTGTGCTTCCCACAGTCAGTAACACCTGTGTCAGGTCTACCACAGCGGCAGGGTAACTGGCAGGTGTCCCACCCCCCTAGTGGTTGGAGCTTTCACAAAATAATAACTAAAAATGAATATGGTTCCTGCAGGATTTTTCCTCCAAAAGACATTTAGTTAAGTCCATTTCAAAGTTAACTTTGTTATCAATTATGTAAGAAGTACATAATAGTCTGTTAGGAGTTGTTTATTTGATGTCCTCAGGTTTCCTTCACTTTTCCATTTAACCTTGGTTATCACAAAGAAGACAGGACTTTTGTGTAAATTTTGCAACTCTTAAATTACATGAAACAAGTACTCAGTACCTGAGTACCCAGAGAGAAAAAGTACTCTGAAAAAGTACTTTTCACCACCCATCTGGTGAATGCAGGCTATGTCCATGTTTCATGCTTACAGGATTACAGCTGTACTTTGTTGTTAGTGCTAATTTACAAAAGTCAGCATGTTAACGTGCTAACCCTGTGTGAACGAGACAGCAAAAATATCCATAATAAGAATCTTTGTTACTGTGACCATGTTAACATGATTGCATTACTATGTAATTTCAAGCAAAGCTGAGCTTGATTACAGCTTTACACAGCCATGTGCAGCTGTAGGTTCTGGTAGTGTGTCTCAGTACTTCAATGAGCATAGTTTCATGTAATAAACTATGTAGGCTACACTACGTATTTGTGTAGTAAATGCTCCATGCTATGTAGCCAAAACAGTGACCATTAACCGCAAAAAGTGTACAGTCTTGCACCCTCAACTTTTTGACCATTATGTATACCTCAACTAGCTACTCCAGCACTTAATACAGCCATACTAGATACTGTGAATGCACTTGTACACTCAAAATAGCAAGTGTATTTATGGAAATAGGTAATTTGAGACAGAGAATTGGTGTTGTTCGATTGGAAACAGAGCTGACTTTGATACTAATTCATGAGTCACAAGGAGGTGACAAATGCTGAAAACAAGCCAGACTCTCATTACATTAGCTTAATCCTATAAGCCGACTGCTTTCTTTGTTGGAACACACACTATTATTTCTGCAACATATTCATTTTGAGCTAGTCCTCTTTACACATTCCTTGTTAAGTCATATTTACTCTCAATGTTTACTATGATTAAAAGCTTTGGGAAATTTTAAAATCTCTTCTTAAATTAGTGCATACCTTCGCATCTTGAGAAAAAATATTGAATAATGTGGTTACAAAGAAAGTTGCAGCTGTATTTCCTCTAACAACAGCATTAATTTCTTATACTATAAGTCATAAGACCTGTCATGTTCAAAATCACAATTGTTTTCCTTATCCAAGTAGCTGCCAGAGCCAGAAGCATCTGGCAGCATGGATTCTTGTATTGTATTTGTATTATTGTAGGGTCTTTACCCTACAATATAAAGCGCCTTGAGGCGACTTTTGTTGTGATTTGGCGCTATATAAATAAAATTGAATTGAATTGAATTGAATTCTAACTCAAGCTAATCTCCACTACAAGATATGCAGCAATAACACTGTAAGAAGTACTAAGAAAGCTCTACAGGTATAATTTTCACATAGTATTGTGAAAATCAAAGGTCTAATCCAGATACCCTTTTATTCCTCTGATTGAAATAAAAGTCTACTTATATGGCTAAACCATTTTGAAAAGTAATGAACTTATTAAATATGAAGGTCTGTTTGCTTGGTAGCATGCTGCATAGGTCTGATCCTTATCAAAAGTCTTGCATCTAGCTGTCACTCATCCTCACTCTTTCATGCATATACCAACATGTACTAACCTTTAATGTAGTTCCAGAACATGCTGTTTATTGCTCATACAGCTGCTGCCTCCTTGAAGCCAAATCAGTCAGGCCCCATGTCATTATTATGTATATTTGATCATGCATACATTCAAGCAAGTCAGTGTTTGTGTTGATGTGACCAGTCTTTCATGGTTATCTGCTGGTGTCATTATTAAGTGAGCAGCAGCAGTTGAGTGGACACTGCCAAAAGACAGTGAGGCAGCACAAGACATTACAAAGTCCCTAAAGCCTAGTGAGGTAATTTTATGTTCTGCAACAATTATCCTGTTTAAACAAGGTAATTAGCTTGATAATTTACAATAAAAACAGGAGAAAAAATCCCACAAAATAATACCAGTTAATATTCTTATTTACACAAGACAGTAGTTTGTTCGCACAAGATAATACATTTGTCCCCACAAGAAATTTGTCTCTAATATTAACTTGTTTGCACAAGACAAAAATAAAAAAATAAGGTACTTCAGGGACTCAGTAGAATTTTGCTCTGCTAAGAAAACCAAGTCAGAAAAGGTTAGGTTAGGTTGCCTCAATATCATGGGCTCTGAATTTTTCCCTCCTTTTCAATCTGCCCCTCCATAGAAATAAAGAAAAGCTGGCAATAAAAAAATAACAACAAATAAATAACTAGATAATGAAAACTTTGAAAGGAAATGAGAAAAACATACAAGCCAGTTATGACTGAAGTGGACTAATTAGTGGACAAACCAGTGAAAAGGTATTCAGACCTGGCCATGAGGGGCCTACACACTAACTGTCTACATCAACTACAAAACTTAATTCTTAATTCAGAAAAAAAATTAAATTCCAGTATTTATTTGACATTTTATAAATTTCAGTATGACTTGAAGTCAAATATTAATTTTCATAAAGAGAATTGTATCAGTCATGTAATACATGCTAATGCCATACTAGAGTCCTTCTGTATAAATGGGAGTAAATAAGGCAGAGATGACGCCACACTCAAAACAATAAAACGCTGGAGTTGGATTAGCCATTTGGAGTAGCCAATTAGTAGCCAACCTCACACAAGACAGAGTTTGTTGCTTCATTTCTTGTGCTATTAATAATAGAGGCTTTTAACAGTGCTGCTGCACTCTGAAATCAAAGTGTTGTAAAGCAGGGTTTCCTGTACAAGGCCCCTTCCTTTGCATTTCACTCTGAATGCCATTAACCAGCAAACACAAGGTATCCATCAATCTAACAGGACTACCAGTGGAATTCTGGGGAATCAACTGAACAATATTGAAGACTTCTGGAACAGCGATCTGGCCAGTAAGCCAGCTGGAAGGGAAAACACAAGATAGGAAGGAATGGGCATTGATGGTTGTTAGCAATAAGAGCAGGGGGATTGTTCAGTTGTTGTTGGTGGTGTTTTCTCAGACACAGGAAAAAAAAAAAAAGCTAAATAATTGTGCATCTGTTAATACACCTGCACAGCTCGCCCCAGTGAAACTGATATGTGAGAAACACTGTACAATGTAATCAGGGATGGGTGGAGAGCTCCTGCAGAGAAAATAGGAGCACCCTGATGATATACTTGGCAAGCTTAATAACTTTACACTGGTGTTTGTAGTCTGTGATGGTACTGCTTCCATACTGGTTGGTTTAAATAGTCTGTTTGGGGCAACAGTAAAAGCTGGTAAATTCTTGCCGAAAATGTTCTCAATCTCTTTAGAAAGTCATTGCTGCTACTGTTGTGATTTCTTAACCATCTGGGTGGTGTTGCATGTTCTGCTGAGGTCATTATGATGTGGACACCCAGGAAAGTTTAAAGATGCTATTGAGACTTGACCTTGTTGATTTTCAGTAGTTGATAAGATCTCCTGTTGTTCCTGAGCCTGTTGAGAGTTGCAGCATCATATCACTAAACTTGTCACTTCTCTTGTAGGATCAAAACAGTGACTGTGTTGTTACTGGCAAATTTAAGGATAGAGTTGTCCTTGTGTGAGGTTATGGAGTTGTTGGTGAATAACGTGTAGAACCAGGGGCTGAAGACACATCCTTGTTGGGTGATGTTATCACATGGCTTGAGGTTAGATATCTGACATATTGCAGTCTGACATCCAGTCAGACAGGGTGGGACCATCAACAATGGAGTAGGTGCCCTGCAGTTTCTGCTTGTAATACAGTTTTGCCTCCCTTGAACAGCTCTGTAGATATCCCAGATGCTGCTGTATACAGTATCTGGATATAAGCTGGGATATTCTCGTATCTTTGGGGCATATTCACATGCTTTTTAACATTTTTATAGAACAGATCACATCTTCAATGGCAATGAAAACAGCATCAGGATAAACAGTTTCCTAAGTGCTAGTGACATTGTGGAGTCAGTGTTTGAGAACCACTGATCTACTGTCATGTGAAAAAAGAAAGCTTTCATAGGACTCTGTGTACTCCTGTCAAAAAATAAGTATACCCATACTTCTTCCATTGGAATTAATAGAGATATGATTTCTCCCATATTAGCATTTCTTCACTGGTTCCCTGTTAAATCTAGAATCAAATTTAAAATCATGTGTTTATACACCACTCTGCATTTACTCATTAGTTATTATTAAACTCGGGCTCTCTTCCACAGTGTGTCTTTTATCCTGTCACTCCCTGCTCTCTTCTTTTCCCCTCACTCCCAACCAGTCACAGCAGATGGCTGCCCCTCCCTGAACCTGGTTCTGCTGGAGGTTTCTTCCTGTTAAAAGGGAGTTTTTCCTTCCCACTGTCGCCAAGTGCTTGCTCATGGGGGGTTGTGTAATTTTAGGGTATTTATCATATAATATAAAACAATTTGAGGCAACTGTTGTTGTTATTGTGAATTGGCGCTATATAAATAAAATTGAACTGAACTGAATTGAATTCATTTGTTGGGTGACATCAGCTGGAATGAACACCAGGCTGTAGGCCATGAAAAATTGACTTGTTGGATATCATTATGTATTTAACTTCCTATGAGATTTAATTACCCATTTACTAAAGGTGCAGGAACTGTTTAATATCATTCCAACCCTCTTTAACCTCTGGTTATATGTACATGCTGTATATTGCATATTTACATTGCTGTAACTCTTACAGAAGCCACAACAAGTGAAAATGAATTTACAGAATGCTCAGTGTGGGTGTAGTTGTATAGTCATGAGCATTCTGTAGGCCATATTCAGGTCACTGTATTTTCAACATGGGAGAGTCCTGTCAAGAACAGCCACTGTCACATTTTTAAACAATGCTAATGCAGTTGAGCCTATTAAATAATGCAGTAAGATTATCTATTCCTAAATCTGTATGAATTCTCATTCACAACTTTCCCTCACATCTATATTTTCCAACAAGGTCAAGGACAGTGATTAGGACAAGACATAGGAGGTCTTTTTTTATTAGATTTTCTGACTGCAACCCATATTTTGAATAGGTACCTTTGTGTCTGATGTGAAAGGAGGCAGGTGAAGAATGCTAAGCTGTTGTTGACTTTGATTTTCTGATTCAGTTGTGAAGTAAACAGTCCTTTACTGTTAAACACAAGGCTTAGGGCTTGTGCTTACACACTAGAAATACTATACAGTAGCTTGGTTCTACTGTATATAGGTGCCTGTAGCCAGGTATACTTACTGATCATCATCCATAAGTGCTTCAGACCTCACTGTTCTCTTAAACCTAAAAAAATCACCTAAAAGAGCATATTTGAAAAATGTGACAGGAAAACAAGACCCATCTAAAGTGGCAGTTGCAGGTCCTGTTGTGAGAAAACTGTTCTATTTTTAAATTTTATTTCAATGGACACAATGTAATTAGAGCTCAGTCTGCATTATTACCACAGCAGTGGCCAGTGTAGAAGTCTTTTTAACTAGTACTGCATTAGGAGACAGTGGAAGCTGTGTTGTTGCAAGATTTTTATACTGCTATATTAACACAAAATGACCTTTTCTATATTCTTTCTCCAAGCCAGCAATGCAAATGAAAAAGCTAAATTATTATATTCTCATGCCCATTTTTAGCATGGAGGCCTATTCTCTTCCTACTAGCTTTCATGCCAGAACTTCGCTCTAATTGGTTATGCAATAACTATGCAGTGTAGTGTGCACATTATTAAGGGGAGTTTAACTATACCACCATGGTGCTACAGTTAAATAAATTACAAATACAATGCAGAAGGACAGGACAATAATTTCAGAAGAGAATCTTTATTTTCCTGCAAATACATTTGTAACACAAGACTTGGTAAAGTTCGTAAATTTGTAATTCAAAGTGTACTGACAGCAAAGGGGGTTTCAGATGTTGAGTCATTAATTACTTATATTATATATAATATAATATTATATATAATATATTATTTTAAACTGTAGTAATCCTTGTTTTATATTTTCAAATTGATATTACAGAATATAATTAGCAAATAATTAAGTTAAGCTATATACAGTGTACCTTCTTTGATTTGTAGCGGAAGAGAAAAATCACATGGCAGAAACTTTGAATATTAGGCTATCGGGTGAGGAGTAACATCAAATTACACAGTTTGCTTTATTTGCTGACATTTCTCACATTTACTTTGCTGATATGCTAAATGTCAGTCACCAGAGAATCTTCTTTGTATGCTTGGTTTTTGGTATTATTGATTAGATAGCAATGGATTTCTGGATTAAATTATCCACAAAACCCTGACAGACAGGCAGCAGCAGCAAAACAGCTGAGAACATTAAAAACATTATTAAAAAGTAAACTAATCTAACATTATCACATGGTTTGAATGTTAACTCATTTACATCTTCACACTTTTATTCTTGGACTCTACTTGAGTAGCTTTGCACCAGTGGCATTCCGTCAGGACAAGCAGGGCAAGTAGTGTCAAGATGGCAGCTGTGTCAAGATCACCATCTCGACATAGTTGCCATCCTAGTCTCTGCTTGCCTGTCTTTAAAATTCACCTCACGCTACTGCTTTGCACAAACACAGAAGTCCCACACACCTGCTGTTTAAACCTTCAAACAAAGGGGGACGCTGGCCTTAAAAGAAGGGGAGCTAAAAGGCTTGTTTTGGCTCAGTCACACCAAAGTAAAAATAGGACAGGAGCCTCCGTTAACTAAGAAAGATTGGTGGTTGTCTGGTGATTGCATTGAATGTTTTTGTATTTAGTGACTGATTGCAAGTCATTGTGGCCACCACTGGTTACCCAAAAGGCTGAGCCTGTAACACCCTTAACATCTGTGTGACCACTTTTGACCACAAGACGATTGCACAGGACACCTGGTGGTGGGCAACCTGTCTCCAAACAATCACAATCCAACTCTGATTTACTGCACTCTCAGACAGATTGGCCATCTAATTTATAAACACAGGCAATTTATAAACACAGACAGACACAACAGATAAACGCAGACATGTTGCAATCAGTCAGAGTCCGTCTGTGCTGATGTGGGTGAGTGCAACTCATCTACAACACATGTCTTTGCAATAAGGGACTTGATTCAACTGGTTGCCAGTTGGTTGTATTCTGGTTATATTGCTATATCAAAGCAAGGTTGCTGAGTGCCTATATCATTCTGCAGCTAAATCACTGTCCTGCAGCAACTACGTCATTAAATGTGGAGGAATTTCTGAATTTCTGTTTCAAATCTATGAGGTTCTAGCTGAATGTAAGTGTCATAACGCAGCTAATTGTGGACCCAGAGAGCAGACTCAAGCAACAGTTGGCAAGTTTAAGATGTTTATTGACAACGATTGAATTGAAAAAATCTAGTGGATTGGAGGTGGGAAGGCTCTGCAGCTCTGTCACACACGGGAGCTCTGCCAGAGAGGAAATGGGGATTTAACAGCAGTCCAGTAGAGGGATATTGTTGACAGAGATGAGTTTGATGAACTGTGTCAGTTTTACTTGTATTGTAGGCGAATGGAGTCGTGGGGGAGGTCTCTGGGCGGGTGGTGGCAAACCAAAAGTTAGCGAGAGCAACAGGCAGAGAGGAGTGAGCAGGTGAGTCCTTCCTTTGACAGGTTACTGAGAATGGGTGATGAGAAGGGCAAGCTTGGCTGAGAGTTTCCACAGGCAGCTGACAAGGCAAGGTTTCCAAGAGGGCTGAGAGCTGGTAATGCGGAGAGACGAGGAGAGACGGGATTACTACAGACAGGTGATTACAAACAAGAGGTAATAAAGGTATTTGTTTTTAATGCGAATTTCTGTGCATATAGATGGCAACGGATTTGCAACATATAGTAACAGATTTGCGATAAATTTTAATCGCAGCATTATCACAAATAGATTGCAAATACAGTAACTTGACCACATTCAATTGCAAACTGATAGCAAACTGAGTCCATCTTATAGCTGTCTTATCACCATCTTGACAGTTATCATCCTCAAGTCATTTGAGGATGACAACTGACTGTGAGTGATCAGAGTCCTGGTCTCTATTTTCAGAGCAACCATTTCAAAGGTTATGAGACTGCAATTTCATTGCACACAGTCGCAATAATTTTGGTTGTGCCACAGTCTCCATCCCACTGTTTTCCCAAGTGTGACTGTAGCATTAGAGACCTGATGAATTGAAGGGCTGCACTGAGGCCCAGTATAAGACCAATAAGGATTATTTTGAACTGTAAATCATGATATGCTACTCTGGCAAACTCTAAGAATTAAAATATGGAGATGAAAAGGATTATACATCAACTTTAAATACTGTGTTCGGATAGTATAGTAGTGATAGCCATGCTTTTTTTTTTTGTTGCGAGTTACCTTGCATTAGTCTCTTTTACACTGCAGCTTGTTTCTCAAAGGAGACAATCAGCAATTGCAGTGACGACATTTTAATGTCTAAATTAAAAAAATGCAGGATCAGAGCTACAAAATGATGGATGCTGCATTTTCACCAAAGGATAAATGAAAGTGGAATGACAGAATGTTTTTCTTTAGTACATTTTTAATCAGCATCTTTCATTTTCCTTGAGGAGGCCTGTTCAGTTTTAAAGGCACAGCAGATTGATTTCTCTGTTTTAGGACCTCTGTCATGTATCGATTGGGGGCCACTGCAGTCTCTTATCCAGAGTTTTCATCACAGTGAGCAGAAGTCAGCACTGAAAAATGCCTGAAACTCAGACAAAATGCAGTTAGGTCTGAGAGAGCCGACCTGAGCATGTATACGGAGTGGGCCACTCATTTTTCAGTAAGCTCAATAAAAGTTAAAACCCTATTTGGAGAGAGCTTGTCCTATTGATTATGCATCAGACTGGTAACATGGACTCTCTGTTGCACTGGAGTCATGCATAGCTATAGTCAGCATGTGAAGCAGTGACAGGATGAGAGAGGCACCAGGCCAGATTTTGAAAAGCAGGGACCTATGATGTTTTAGTCATTGGTTTGTCTAGATTTATCACCATCAACTTCTTTTCAATGGCTTTTATTTATTTATTTTTTTCATTAAAGTCACTGTTGTGTACCACAGCCCACAGTTTCAGTCATGTTCAAGACCTCAAATTCTGTGTTTGCTTTAGTTTTGGGACCAGAGACAAGTGTTTTAAATGATTCATGTAAATAAAGAATAGAATAGTGTCAAAATACTAACTGTTAATGTGTTAGGGGCTCAGCTAGGGTCCACATTAGATTTTTGCCTTGATTTTTGGCACTGTTATACATCAGTGGTGTACAGTGACTATAACAGAAAAGCAAGCTGGTTAACTATCAGTATCTAAAATATTTACTAAAAAATGTGAAGTTGTATCAAAAACAAACAAACAAACAAACCAAAAAACAAATACAAATAACAAATAACTCGGTCAAAAATTGTTTGGTTGAGCCTTCATGTGCTGAATTGAACCAGTCTCTATCAAAAAGCGGCAGGAATTATTGTGCCATCAAATGAGGAATGTTTGAGTCATTTTTGACAGGTAGCCTATTTGTCCTTTAACTCCCACATTAAACAAATAACCAAGGCTGCCCTCTTTAACACATGTAATAATTCCAAATGTCGGAACATTTTGTCTTAGTGATGCTAAAAAGGTAATCCATGTATTTGTGCCTTCTAGGCTGGACTACTGTAATTCCTTATTATTAGACTGTTCTAGAAGCTCCCTGATAAGCTTTCAGTTGATTGAAAATGCCACAGCAAGAGTACTAAAAGGCACCAAAAAAGGAAGATCATATTTCTCCCATATTAGTTTATTTTTGTTGGCTCCGTGTTAAATTCAGATTTATTTATTTTTTAACCTTCTTCTCACATTCAAAATGCTAAATGATCAGGCCCCATCATACCTTAAAGACCTCACAGTACCATATTATTCTAAAAGAGCTCTCAGACTGCTGGCTTACTTGTGGTTCCTAGAGTTTGGGAGGCAGAGCCTTTCAGCTATCCTCTCCTGTGGAGACAGACACGCTCTCTACTTCAAAGATTTGGCTTAAAACTTTGATCTTTGATAAAGCTCATAGTTAGGGCTGGATCAGGTGACCCTGAACCATCCCTCAGTTATGCTTCTATAGGGAGACTCTACTCTTTCCCCCCTGTTCCCAACCAATACACATGCGGCAGAGAGCATAATCCAATCTAGATAGTAATGGCTGCACAGTCAGGATCACCATCTCTGATTTGTCAGGTGCAATTAACACAGTCCAGCTACTGCTACTGAAGGAGAAGTTACATGAAATGTCAGTAAATACATCCACATCCTGGTTCTGCCAGAGGTTGCTTCCTGTTAAAAGGTAGTTCTTCGTTCCCACCGTTGCCAAGTGCTTTCTCATAGCAGATCGTCTAATTGTTGGGCCTCTCTGTCTAATAGTGTAGGGTCTTTACATTATGTAAGTCAGTAAGTTAAGTTTATGTAAAGTGCTTTTCACAGACAAGTAGTCACACAGTGACAACAAAGTAGAGTATAATAAATAAAAACTAGGAGAAATCACAATATAAATATGATAGATAATTAAGGTACAGTTACTAACAATACAAAATCAAGTTAAGACCGAATAAAACAGAATAAAAGATTAAAAATAGTTCATGGCAATAAGAATCTCAACAGAAAGCTTGGTTAAACAAAAGTTTTCAACTGCTTTTTAAAAGAGTCCACAGAGCCATCTTAGAGCCATCACACAGTTGGAGTGGGAGACTATTCCAAAGCCTTGGTGCCACAGACTGTCCCCCAGAGTCTTCTAACTAACTAACTGAAGCTGTGATTGATGAGCAGTGTGTTTAAGGAGAAGATGGGATAAATAGTCTGGAGATGTCCATTTAATGCTCTGTATGTAAGTGCAAGAATTTTAAATTTAATTCTAAAATCTACTGGGAGCCAGTGTAATGTCAGCTTGCTTAGTAGAAAGTGTTAATCGTCTGGCCACAGCATTTTGTATAGGTTGGAAACAAGAGACGGATGATTTATCCAAGCCAGTAAACAGGGCATTACAATAATCTAGGCACAAAGATACAAATGCATGAACAATTTTTACAGTTCAGCCAAATAAACCATGTCACAATTTAGAAATGTTCCCTTAGTAACAGAAACAGGAATGTGAAATGCCTTTTACATATGAGTGAAAGTCCACAGAGGAATCAGATATTACGCCAAGATTTTGAATGCTGGACTCAGCAGAACAAAAGGAAACAAGCGCTTGACTGATTTTTGGGTCTAGTTCAGGAGAAGCTATAATCAATCACCAAACTCAATCACCAAAACTGGAACACACACTTCATGGATGGTCTGTACCAGACAACAAGCTATATTGTTTGTCAGATAATTCCATTCAAATTGTTCCAAAAGGCAGCAAGACCACAAATATGGTGAATAGGTCCAGTTCAGTGACCAAGAGATTCATCAAAATGGATGAGTTATAAAAGAAAAACCACCCACAATACAGTTGTTATGAAAGGGAGAAACTAGCTTTAGAGACCAAAACCATTTTTGTAGCAGGCTGTAATAAATCTAGAAGTGGTTCCAAGTTGATGGAGAGATTCAGTTCCTCAGCAGGGAGCAGTCAAACCGACACTGATATTTATTCAATACAGCAGATGATGTCTTTAAAGCCAATATTAGCTGTTTAGTGTCAGTATAACCTAATCTCTGCCTCTGTCTTCATCTGTTTGCACCTCTATTTTCTTTCACCTCACATGAAACTAATCCTCTTAATGGCTACTTGGTGGGCCTATCGTGAAGCCCGATCCAGCCACCCACACGAGTTAATGATCCTCATGCTCATTTCCTCTCCACACACTCTCTGTCCCATCTGTTTACCTAATTGGCTGTAATTAATTATGTCACACCAAATTAGCAACCTGGTTAGTCATTCAATAAAAGGAACAATTTAAAGCAGCCATACGTATTTATCAACTTCAGTCCGAATCTTAATCTGTGTCTGATGGTGCATGACTTTGTGTGTATGTGTTTCTATGTGTGTATGTGTGGGCTCATTCTTCGTGTGTGTGCGTGCGTGTGTGTGTTGTGGTTCGGCCACAGTAGAACGGTTGATTTGACAATAAGTTTAACGCAGGGTGAGCAGTGTTTTAGATTTAGGTTTAATGGAAATAAGCAGCTCAGAGCTCAGCGCCTGTCCTCCCTCTTTACTACGCTTCAGCTAAACTTAATCAGTAGTCGGGACCTTTCATTAATTACTCAGGAGCTAAGAGGGAAAAATGTTTTGTGATTGTTTCATGAATTAAAATGAAGTGAATCGTTAAAACAAGCCAATTTGCAAAGCTTACAAGTCAGCTTCAGGCTATTGATTTTGTTTTCCTTTTCTTCTGGTTTGCTAACATCTTTTTTTTAATGTGTTCTAAAATTATACTTAAAATAAAATGCAGAAAGAGATGCATAAAGTTAAGAAAACACAGCCAAAATGAGAAAAAAAACCTATAAAACAGTATATCAACTGGACACAAAGTTGGACAGACTCATCTTCACAAAATGACAACGTATGTTATCTGTAGTTTCACTCTGACATCTCAGATACAGACAAGCCGTGTTTGGGTGTAAACACTACACTTTGAGAATAAAAGGAGGCCAGAACCTCTCATAATGATTCGAAAGAAGTAAATAGAGCAGAACTACGAAGGCTGCTGCTGTACATTTAGTGAACAAGGCTGTGAAGTGAAACAGTAAGGGCGAAACTGAAAATGAAGTACTTAATATATACATAGTCACTGATGGTGACAAATTACAGGAAAAAGCAACATAAAGGGTTTAATATGTTTTGGTCTACCATGTGCTGCCAGAATAGCTTTAATGTGTCAAAGAATTGATTATAAAGTCTCTGGAACTCAAAACATAATTTATCAAAAAGATATTCCCTCATTTTGATTACAGTGGACCCAAACCACAGCAGCTAAATGGACCCCACAGCTTTAACAGAGCAACCATGTCCCCTAACTGTAGGGGTCAAGTAAGACATACTGTAGAAAAAAGGTTTAAATCACATAAGAATTTCTTTAAGGGGAAAACTGGAATATATTCCATTTGTTTCTCTCACTCAAGTCTATCACTACAATTAACAAATGACCAGCTCCCAGCACAATGCTAACTCACTATTCGGACAAAAACCCAAAACAAACTGATGTGGACTGAGATAATGCTTTGGTCGTGACAAAGGTAGTAAACTAACTAGCCAGCTGCTATGGTTGGTATCAGGCTATTTGTGCACATTAGCCTAAAGAAAGAGAGTTTTACCTTAAAGTTACAGTGTGTAAATATTTCACTGCTAGATATCAGTAGATTGTAGTCAACTGAGTTCTGTTTTCTTACCCCTCCCAATTCAAGTGCATAATCATAGCTATGGTGGCTGCTATAGGACAAACATGTTTTAATCAGCCAAGAGAGGTCAGAAACATTAAATTTAGACTGTACACCATAAGGCCACGGTGTACAAATGAGCAAGTCTATGCATGTTTTCCTGTTAGAGACCTGCCTTCAGTTCAGGAGGCTTGAGGTGGGGAGGAAGAGGATGACATTTTATTAAGATGCCGGTCACGTTGTCTTTTTCCTTTGCGTTTTCATTTCTTTGGTGAAGGGGACCCCTTCTCCAACGATAAAACATAGGTATGATCCTTCATACACTGAAATGTCCCTCCACAGCATGCGAAGGCCTACGACCTCTCTCTAGACACAAATGTAAAATGCAATTAGTCCCATTGTATTTAAATATGGTGGGCGAACATGGTGACTTCCCATTTTGAAAAACAGGAATTTGACCATGCCACATCACTGTTATTTAATTAACACTGAGTTAAACTCATAATAATCACAGCGAAGAATCCTTCAAAACAAAACAAGCAACACTTTCATTTACATTGATCATATGTTATCAGAACTCTTTCTTTTTTGGTCAGAGTACTTAACTAAAACAACCCTTTAACATGTGGGGACAGCTGTGCACAACTTTTAAATACAACAGTTTAAATTAATTATCATTTGACAATCATTCCTTGTCCTTTATTACTCCTTGACTCATACACACAAGCTCTCAGTGTTGTTGAGGAAGATGAATGTATCAGACAGGCAAAACCCCCAAGTAGAAAAACTGACTCTTATATATTCTGACATTTATAAAGGAACATTCAAACTGGTCATGATTTAATCATAGCTACAGCACACACACACACACACACACACACAAAGAAACACCCCCTGTTATTTAATTATCACCAGTGTACACACATGGGCAGACTCAACAGAAACACTAATATTGCTTCATCACGGCTCACTTTAATTTACTATCTCGCATACTCATGCACACAAACACACACCAATGAAATATACACTAAATCACTCTCAAATACACAGCACAAATACACACACACTATATAAACAGTATATTGCATCTGAAGCAATAAGCCATTCACTATTCTAAAGTTCTTGGTTATCTGATTTTAAAAGACGTGATCACAGAAGAACTATAAGAACTTCACTTACATAAATTCAAGATCTGCTTAGAATATCTGCATGCACACAGATGGAGGTTATAATGCATAAAATATTAAAGGAGACTAATAACACTATAGTTTATTAAAGTAACTAAAATCAATTGCCCTGATTAAGAGCAGTTAGGGACAAATTAAATTAGTGCTCCATTTGACATTTTGTGCTGTTGACCAGTTATATACACTTATGACAGTGCTGAATGATGAGGAAGAGTTACCCGGTTGCTCTGCTTCATGTAACAGTACAAGAAAATCAGAGATATGGCATCTTTTATAGCAAAAAACAGGATTTAATAATACAAATTAATCTATTAATTGGAATGATGATTTGATTCTCAGCTGCCTTGGTCTGCCTGTTGAAGTGTCCTTGGGAAAGATACTGAACTGAGTGTGCGAGTGTAAAAGTACTTTACTAGATCAAGACTATAAAATGACCAGTCCATTAACCATCTACCACAAACTGATCATACTAAATTATTAACCTGTCAGAAACCAGGGGTAGCAAATAAATTCTCTATCTGGGAGTTTTCAGTCTACAGTTAAGTGGAGCACCCTCTAGTGGTTGTGTAATACAACATAATTTCAGTAAATGTTAAAAACAAAAGTTTATCGTTTGAGCGGCAGTGTCCTCTAGTACCAGTAGTTATAATGATGAATAATGAAGTTCTTTACCATGACTGTTTATCAACCTGTGCTAACGTCCATTCTTCATATACTGATGCTTAGTTGGACCCATTTGAATCATATTTTAATGCATCGGGTACCCCTTTTGCCATAATTTTTTGATGTGCCAGTAAGTAAATGCCCACTGCTGGTGGTGCTAACCAAGAAAATAGCAGCTTAGCTTAACTGGAGAAGCTGGCTTTGTAACATGTGGTTAATGTTGTACCATGGTATATTTAATACAAAACTGTGATCTTTTCTTAAGCTAACCAAATAGTTTTGGTGCTTAAACCTAACCAAAGAGTAACAAAAAATGGAAACTCAAAAAAGTGTAACAGTAGAACCTCTAGATGTTACTCCATTTCTTGACCTGTAATTGGACGTTGGGCCAAACATATACAGACAGTGTCAAAAGTGTACATACACCCCCACTAATACTTAGTTAAATGTTGCCCCTCAACCAGAAGCTTTTGGTAGCCATCAACAAGCTTCTGGCATAATTCTGGCTGGATATTTGAACTCTCTGGAGAGATATATGTATTTCTTGAACTCTGTATTTACCACCATGAGGCCAGCTATTAAGTCCTTTAACCATTACTCCCACCCTCAACAGCAGTTGAGCATTGAAGTTTAGACCCATATTCCATGTGGATTCTGCCTTTAGCTGTCTGATTTACCCATCAGATAACTCCCCAATTAAGAACAAGTAACAGGATAGAAAAAGTTAGAGGGAGGAAGAGGGGAAGACTTACCCACCTTATCCCACTAGTTATCACTTTGTCATTGGTTTACTCATTTAAATAAAGCAGCTGCAGGTTCAGGAGTCAGCAAGAAGATTACTGTTGTCATGTCTTAGGATGATTATCATGATGATCCATCATGTTTCATTTTAATACAGGAGGGACTGGAAAAGGCAATGTTCAAAACAATGATATAAACCCTCTGTTCGTATAGCGGGGAACTCTCATTTTTTATGATCTGCATGTTTGATTTGGCCAAGATTTTATGCCCGATGCCCTTCCTGACACAACCCTCCCCATTTATCCGGGCTTGGGATTGGCACTAGGAGTACACTGGTTTATGGCTTGAGCCATATCTTGAAGCTATGGGAAAGAGTTGTTGAAGCTAGGCTGAGAAGAGAGGTGATGATCAGTGAGCAGTAGTATGGCTTCATAAAAGAGCACTATAGATTCAATTCAATTCAATTAAATTTTATTTATATAGCGCCAAATCACAACAACAGTCGCCTCAAGGCGCTTTATATTGCAAGGTAAAGACCCAACAATAATACAGAGAAAACCCCAACAATCAGACGATCCCCTATGAGCAAGCACTTGGCAACAGTGGGAAGGAAAACTCCCTTTTAACAGGAACCTCTGGCAGAACCAGGCTCAGGGAGGGGCAGTCATCCGCCACGACCGGTTGGGGTTGAGGGGAGGAAGACAGGACAAAAAACACACTGTGGAGGAGAGCCAGAGATGAATAATAACTAATGATTAAATACAGAGTGGTGTATAAACACATGGTGAGTGAAAAGAGGTGAGAGAAGGAGAAACACTCAGTGCATCATGGGAAACCCCCAGCAGC
>VUQS01044766.1:8811-47431 GCA_015108495.1 Heterochromis multidens
CTAAAATGAGAAGAAAAAAAAAAAAAAAAAAAAAAAAAAAAATTAAATTTTAGAAAAAAAAAGAAAAAAAAAAAAAAAAAAAAAGGTCTGCTGACTTTGACCCAAAATAAGGTTTCAAATTTTTTTTTCTCCTGCAACTTATACTTCTACTACGCAGTTTTGGAAGAATTATGCCTTAATTAGCGGCTCAGTCCAGCATGCCGACACAGTCTCTCTGCTCATACCAGCAGAGCACAGAACAAATGCTGTGCTTATTCACTTAATGGCTGCAGTAAGTCAAGAAAAAGTTAAAACCATACTTTCCTACGACTTTACCACAATAACAAGAGGTATACCACAGCTAAAATGGTGGTGAACATCTCCTATGTACATGGCCTAATGAAACAACATGACTGGCTCCCTGTTGCGTCTTTTAGCTGTTGATTGGCTCTCTCTTTGGGATCAGGACCAGGACTAAAACCATCTTTGGTTCACCCATGGATTTCACTTCAGGACTAAATGCCATATCTCCTCTCTTGATGCATGCTATCTCCTCCTCATAAAATGCCTCTAATTCGACATATTCCTTTTTATTAATGCCTGAAATGAAACCATTTGACAACTGAGTAAACTCAGCTGTTGATGAAGGCGTTGATAAGTGGTTGAAGGCTCAGAAAAATTTCCAGCAGCTACAAGTTTTTTTTAACTGCTATTTTCAAAGTGAACGGCAGTTCCATGGTGTAGTTGGTAACACAGTCGCTTTACATGCAAAAGATCTCTAATTCCAGACCAGCCTCTGGGAGTCACAATCTAGTGTACTATTAGTGCCAGTCCCAAGCCTAGATAAATATTAGGGTTGCATGAGGAAGGACATCCGGCGTAAAATCTGTGCCAAATCATACATGCGGATCCATCTGCTGTGACAACCCCTTGGGAAACAAATGAGCAGCCGAAAGTCCCTGTTTTCAAAGTCAACATTGAACCCTCAAGTTCAAAAACTGAATTAATTCATCAGTATATGAGGATTGATGTTAACCTTGGGAATAGCAAATAAGACAAAACACAACCAATATGAATATGTTTTTTGTCAGGTAAAAATGCCAAATACTCAACCAGCTCCCAAAACTTTAAAATATGCAGCCTCTCTTATTTTTCCCTTTATTAAATGATTGGAAATGACATATTTGTGGGTATTAGACATTTGGACTGCAGCTTGAAGACTGAGTGGTGGCAACTTGTGATTGTCTTTTTGTGACATCTTATTTAATAAATTTGTCATAAGGTTAGAAAATTACTGGCAGTAAATGAAAATGCAGCTCTTCTAAGAATCCATCTTCAAGTATTGCTTGTTAAGGGTTTTTTTTTATGGCTTTTCACCTCAAGTACAGATCTGTTAGAATAAATTTGTGACCACTCCACCAGATTTTGTATGTTTGTGATGTCCTGCATGGCTGTCATTGCCCTAAGTCTTATTCTTTTTCTTATTTTGATGGCTTAAACTGAAGCTCAGTTTAAGTGTCTCTGGATGAGAGCGTCAAGTAAAAGCCTACAATGTGAGTGGAAAAAATGTGTGTGAAAGCTCTCAACACATACATGCGTGACTGTGTATGCATCAGATCCTATTTGTGTGTGCATCTGCATGCGCATGTATATGCAGTATATGTTCAGTGTGTGTGAGTAAATCCTTCTCCACTTGCTCCCCGACATCACTGCCAAGCAGACAGGGTGACATGAGAATTGAACCATCTGCTTCTCTCCTGCTGGCCCGATTGCCAAACAGCCAGTAACTCACTCCAGCTGTCTGGGAATGGAAAAGACGATCCCGAGACGTTCCATACGAATGGCAACCGCGGTACAAAAGAATGAAGGACGAACAAAAGAACAAGAACGACATGAGATGAGGCAGATGTAAGATGTTACTTTCTTTAAGCTACCCATCTTAACTTCTTTTCAGTGACTCGTCTCCAGAAACTCGCTGGAGCCAACCAAAGAAAACCTCACCAGAGGCCTCTTCAGAGCACAGGCGAGACAGGACTGCAGGTTTAACGCATGTTTGCATGATGTGTCCATGTCAGGACTGTCAGAAACACAGCAGGCTTACAATAGCTGAGGAACATGAAGAGTGAAATGAGCTAAAGGCAATAAAATTGAAGTTACACATGTCACTGTCACAGCTGCTGGGCTCTGTTGCTTGGAGCTGGACAACAAGGGTTTGGGAAATTAAAAACAGTCTTTCCCTCTGCAACTGAGTACAGCAACACTTAATCATAAGACTCACAAATACTTAACATTACAGCTAACCCATATGCAAAGCATGCTTCTGTGGTTTAGACTTCGATTTGAATGAAATCTATTTGTTTCACTTCATTTATGTAGCAGTGTTTTTCAGACATGCCCTTTTTACTTGCCCAGATTTACTGATATATTTGTGATTTTTTTTTTTTTAATCTATCGAAAACAACATGATTGGTCTCAGTCTGTTAACCAGCTTCCCATCTAGTTTTATCTTAAGGACAGGCAGAGTAAGTTGCTGTTTTGGTGGTTCTGGATGTTGTTCAGCTGTCTTGAATCTTGAGTCCAGCGATTGGACAGACTCCAACTCCACCTTTTTGAACTGCAACTGGCAACGATAGTCCTTGTTCTGCTCTGGAGATCCACTGCAAACTGGAGGGCTGCTCTAAGCAGAATCTGCAGCAGGTGGAGAACTGGTGCTGCTATGCAGAGCTCAAAAAGGCACGTTCACATAAAGAAGACTGTATTGCAGATTACTTCTCTGTTATTAATTGTCACAAAGTAAAAAAAACATGGGTATGCCCCCTCTTATGTTCACACGATTGCACATTGGCCTTGATTCTGCCATAAATGTCATTTAATTCTGTTAGAAACACTGAGTAGAGCAGGGGGTGTCAAACATACAGCCTGGGGCCCAAAACTGGCCCACTGAAGGGTCCAATCAGGCCTACTGGATGCACCAGATCTGTAAAGTGTGAAAACTGCATTGAACTCATTCCTATCTTCAGTTTTTTTTAATAAAATGTTTTTCTATTCCAGGAGTAGTCATGCCAGGGTTACTAGACAGAAACATAAATGCATAAAACATTTATTATTTCTAGATTTCAAAAAGTTGTTCTGCTCATAAAGAGTAATATATTGTAGTTGTGTTATTCCAAAAACTCTGTATGTGAAGATTTTATAGGTGTTAGGGTTAGAATGAACTGTATGAACTGAATTGTAATGCACATGTAATAAAACATGCAAACACACTTGTTATTCTTTTAAATGTGCTTCTTTACATTAAAAATGGTTAGGTATTATACAGCAGTTACAGGTCTCCTCCTCTTGAGGTCAAATTGGGCTGTAAGAACCCCTGGTGTAGAGTATGAAAACCAAATTATTTTCAACCCTGTAACCTGCCTGTAGTCCGTAAAGGTAAAGATGAAGTCTGCCTTATTTTTTTCCACAGCACTGAACTGTAGAAAGATGTGATAACTCTCAACTCACCAAAGCTAAGAGTCATCACTGCTTCTCTTGTGCTGCTTTTGCAAAGATTGGACTGCTTTTCGTTCCTATCGTGCTTCCAGTACAATAACAAGTAAGCAGTTTTTGTTACTGACTGATCTACTGGACATAAAGCCAACTGAATGGAGCTTCTGAACTCTCATAAGTCCTAGAGCACTCTCCACTGAGTAAATGCTTACCTGATGTTCATTCTTGTTGTACTTCTGGTTTCTATCACGCACCCTCTTCACCTTCTTTCTGTCCTCTAACTACGGTACTCCTTGTTTTGCCGAATAGAGCTTCCACATTTAAAGAAGCTCTTCAAGTATATGAATTCTACCAAACAAAAGCTGTATCTCCTCACTGTTGTTGTTTAATAATCAGTTTGTCATACCTTGTGGCTGACAGAATTGTATGTAGTGCTGGGCAATCGAACTTATCACTCAACAGACACTATGGAGTGCAATGAACATAAGTTGAAGCAAAAAAACAAAACAAACGTGCCTACTGTCTAAGTGCCGAGAGCTCAAATTAGTAAAAAGAAAAGTTAAACGTGTCATGTTTATGGTTTTTGGAGCCGCCCATGTGCTCTAAAAATAAAATGATAAAGATACTTGTGTCTTTGTTGAATGATGAGCAGCATACAGACATTAGCAAATGGATAAAAAGAGCTGAATGGTTGAAAAGTTCAGCTCAGCTGAGCCGCTGTCAAAACAGTTGATGTAAGGCTGTCAAAACAAGCAGCTGTGAGTAAACCCTTGATTACAGAGGAAGTGATGCGTCTCTGCAGTATTGTTATGGATACAAAGACCTGTGTGCTGCTGTATGGTTGCTTTAATAGACAGTTCATGTTTAACCCCTTTGGTGATGGTTAACATGCTATCTGTGCATAAGCTCGACATAATAGCAATGCAGTGTTATTCACCATTTTGTGACACTGAGGGCAGAGAAAAGGCAAAACGCTGCACAGCATGATAGACGAATAGATATAATTAAATGATATATTTAGACTTTGTTTATCCATCTTCCAAAAATAAGAGATTCAGATGAGTAAGCAGAGAATAAAGATGGGTTCAGCTTTCTTGTCTTTCTTCATGCACATCATTTTCTGGGTGTGTCTTAGACTCGTATTGGTCTTGTCAGTCTCATCCATAAACCGAGTTTTATTATGTAAAAAGGTAAAGCTTCAGCCTTCAATAATTTATGTTTATTCCATTCAGTTTAATTCTTTGCTTTCATTCATTTGCGTTTATGGACATTTTATTGATTGTTGTTTTCAAAAAATGGTTGAGACAGGGTAATACATAAGTTCAAATGTTTCCTGGCTACAAAATAGTCCTGAGTGATTGTAAAAGCTGCAGACTAGACTTTTAAGATGATGGCCTTATGGGCCTTCGTGTGGAAAATGTGTGAGACTATGTGGAGCGTGTGAAAAGTAACATTACCAGCACTAAGTAGCAGCCACTGTGAAGTGCATGCTGACAGGGAGGATTTAAGTTACTGAAATCAGACATAAATTGAAATCTAGATAAGCATAATTTTCAGTGTAGCAGTTATCCTATGTTGTGTGTCACGGTTGCTGCCCCAGTAAAATGAATAAAGGCTTGATTTATGCAAGATAATGATGGTGTCTCTCTGCTACCCCAGTCACAGCAGAGTTGGCCCAGACATAGACAACATGAAAGATGGATGTAGCCAATGTGATTCACCCATTGGTTTGGACTCTTCACAATGTCAGAATCAGAATCAGAGTCAGAATCAGAATCATCTTTATTTGCCCAAGTTTGTGCACACAAACAAGGAATTTGACTCCGGTTCACTTTCTTTTTTGCACCCCCAACAAGTCACGGCAGATGGCTGCCCCTCCCTGAGCCTGGTTCTGCTGGAGGTTTCTTCCTGTTAAAAGGGAGTTTTTCCTTCCCACTGTCTCCAAGTGCTTGCTCATAGGGGATCGTCTGATTGTTGGGGTTTTCTGTATTATTGTAGGGTCTTTACCTTACAATATAAAGCGCCTTGAGGTGACTGTTGTTGTGATTTGGTGCTATATAAATAAAATTGAATTGTGATTGAGGTAGTGTTTTCACCACTGCCGTGTTGGGTTTTTGGAGCCAGAAGACACCATATTTGGATGAGAGGGAAGAGTGCTAAGTTGTTGGCTACTGTCAGCTAGTTTTGTAGTGAAGACAGTATTGGTATTGGGCCATACTTGTTAATCTTTAAATTCAGGTGTTTTCAGTCCCATTGCCACAGCCATGGAGTCTGCCTTTACAAAACATTTGTGAAAGAATGGGTTGCTCTAAAGAGCTCACAGAATTCAAGCATGGTTCTGTAATAGGACACCACCATTTTAACAAGTTGGTCTGTGAAATTTCATCCCGCCTAGATATTCCACAATCAACTGTACGTGGCATTATTGCAAAGTGGAAGTGTTTAGGAACTTCAGCCACAAAGTGACAGACCATGTAAATTTACAGAGCAGGGTTCCCAGGTGCTGAGGTGAATAGTTTGTAAAAGTCTGCAGATTTCCAAACCTCCTCTGGCATTAGCATCAGCACAAAAACTGTGTGCTGAGAGCTTCATGGCATGTGTTTCCCATGGCCGAGGAGCTCCTGTAGGACTTTGGTTGATATAGTGTATATCCACAAACAATATATGCACATTGCACAGATATCTGTTAACTACCTGTCAATCAAACTGGGCATGCCCAAGTCCAGTTCCAGTTCCTTCCCCCATAGAGTTGTCATGAAAGGGGAAACTATCAATAGAGGTGCAAACTGTTTTTTGTACCAGGCTGTAAACATGCCTGTTAATACTGGCCAGTCTTTGGGGTTGACTCAATTTTGGAGCCAGCCTCAAGTGGACACTAGAGGAATTGCAATTTTTGGAACTTCGGCATTGGCCTTGGAAGTTGCTGGCTTGGTTCAGATATAGTTAAAACACTAAAACCCAGTGGTCTCCCTACAACAGATAGGAGCTGTGGTAAAATCACTTGTTTATGCACTCATAAATTAGTGAGAAACAGCTGAATTATTTTCTAAAATATAGTTAGCTTAAGTGTTTTCTTAGATATTCTATAAAATAGTTTTGAATATATCCCTGTCTTTGATATATATGCCCATTCCCACTACTGATCCAAGTGCTTGGCTCCAAATTTCCACATTGAAGTAGACAAAAAGGCTGCCCTGCATGTCATCGTAACAGTTAGGTTTAATGCCAGTTAAACATGCTGTGCTCCAGCCTGAAGTCTGAATTTGGTATCAAAACATAAGAAACATATTTTAATACTCTTTTCTGTACAGTGCTGCTGCTGTACATCCATTAAATTGCCTCTGAGCTGAGGTCCAAAGCATTTCAGGACCACAAGCTCCCCAAAGAAAAACAGCACATTGGAAAAGAAGAAAGAATACCTATTCATCTGCAGACCAAGGTATTTTCTTTGCGGCATGCTTTTGCCTTTTTTTTAAATAATCCTATATGGCCAGGTTTAAATCTTGATTTTTTTTTAAAAAGTCTGTTTTCCCCCACAGGTATTTTCATTGTCAATTAACCCGTATGGATTGGTGTCAAGGGGTGGTGGTTGACTTCTGCACCCCAGACAGGTTGTAGAATGTCTAGCTGTAAAAAAGAGGAAGAGGCGTCTGGGTGTAGAGCTGGGACTTTTGGAAAAGTGGGTTTACAGCTGCTTTTCATAGCATCTGCAACCCGTTCGTTTTTTAGAGGCAATACGTTAAAAGCTTGTATCAATTTTTATGTATTTTTGGAGACCTAAAACAAATAAACAACCTTGTAAACTTTTATTGCAACTTAGGAAAACAAAAGAAAAATCTAGATAAAGTACACTGTTCTTCCATGGTAGCTCTACTTTCATATTCTTAGATGTGTAGAACTATCGTGAGATCCTGTGAGAACTGTACTGATAACATTAATATTCTCATTTTGGCAATGAACTCCGATTGTACTCCACTTGGACTCCTTCCAAAACTCTTCAAGGAGAATTTTTGCTGAAAAAACACACTGAACTGAACTCAAATCAGATTACAAAGCCATGAGCATAGAATGTAATTTCCACAATCTCTTCTACAATCTGTAATCTAGAGTTGTTCATCGATCAGGGGGTTATGTTTGGTTTATTTTAGCACACCATACATTGCTTACACAGTTACCAAAGAAACAAGTGTTTTCAAACAACAGACCATCCCCACTAAGCCTTGGAGGTAATTAGTGGGGGTTTGAATAAAGGCCAGCACATGCTGCAGCATACTGTACACTGGCGAAGGGTAGAGGACATGCTGCTTTGATGTAACTTGGATTGGAGGGGATTGAAGCATGACTGAATTCCCAAAATAGGATGTGACCTCTATAGAGAGACTGTCCACAGTCTGTCTTTAATCTGCTTTGTTGGGTCATAAGCCTACAACATGCTGATTATAATAACAGAAGTCAAAAAATAAATGATGCTTTTTGAAGGTTTTTCTTTAGAGTCAGAGTACAGGAACAGAGAGCTGGTAGGGCATCCAGCCTGAAGTCAATGTAACTGAAGGTTAGAGAACTGGCTGAAGGCCATGAGAAATCAAGTGACACAGGGACGTTTTGGCACAAATATTTGGCGGTGACGCAGCACTCACGTTTGGTATCTATATTTTATTTAGATTTTTTGGTCCAAATGATTTGCAACTACTGAAATGTCGCTCTCTCTACATGGATCTGTCCAAACCTACTACTCTGCTTTTAAAAGGTCAGATTTGTTGGGAGCACATTCAAACCCATCAATAAAGCTGTTTTCTCACATGCAGTGAAGCTCTGTACTTTTCTAGACATTACGTAACAAGAGAAGCCTGTGAGAAAATGTCCAACGCAGTCACACCGGATATTAGCTGGTCTTTTACCTGCTAGCGTGCAAGACCAAAGACCATGTGATGTCTGATTGTGGTGATGTGCAAATAGCACAGTTAATATTCTGGTGCATTTACTGCTAGCGAGTGGCTGTCATGTGTCCTGCTTCCAACACTTAATCCAGGCAGCTGCCTCACCTAAACCACAAAGAGTAATACCAGGAGTGCAAACATGGCTGAAGAGGGCCATTCCCTGCTGTGTGCTACATGTGAGAAAGGATCTGATTCTCCCAAATTTGAACAGATTAAGATTTGTACTCTGTGTTAGGAATTCCAATAACATTATGCGTGTTCCACCTGACACATCTGCAAGAGGGACACATTTAGAAAAGATTTTGACCACCCCTGTAAGTCCTACATGTTGCAAGACGGATGCAGAGCATAGAAATCTAAAACTCCCAAGATTTCACAAATACACAACTTCCAGTGCACCATATACACTATGCACTTACCTTTGTAGTATGTATGTTTTGACAGGGTAAACAGTTGCGCGCTTACCAGATTTGATACTAGCTGCAGCATTTTGCAGATATTTACAATTTGTTGAGCTTTTTATACAGTGAAGACAACACCTTTACCACACAAACATCTAACATGCATCACAATACTTTGTTAGCTAACTAGCGTCGTGTGGTGCTGATAATTTATCCACCTCCTACCAGCTGAAAATTTGTTGACAGTACCTCCTCTCCTGCTATGTAGTGGAAGTGTACAGAGCTCCTACAGAGCTGATCTAGGAGAGCCATTCCACTTCCTATTAATGTCAATTAAACTGGCTGAAATTCAGCAGGTGCACAGCAGGGGTGTTCGCAAGATAGTCCTCAATGAATAGGCATGAATGGAGCTCAGTGGTTACAATGATTGTTTACACCATCTGCCAGACATTATTTTATCTTTCACAAATACAGTTTTGATAATGTGTCACGAGTGAGATAAAATGGCAGGGAAGGGGATTTTGTAAATGCAGATTAAAAGATTTACAACAGGATCCATTCCCTTGATAGCACCCATTTACAAACAATAAGTCAATGTTAGAAGCACAGTTAAACCACAGCAAAATAAACATGAAAAAATTCCATGTGTATATTAAAAGCAGATGGTGGTGGTAGTTGAAGGTGACCACTACCAAATAGCTGCTGCTAACTTGAAATCGCAATGGTGGATGCCATAAAGTTTCTCCTGGTGCGCATGGTGTCCCGAATACTTACAGGAAGGCATTTTACTACGCTTGAAACCTTTTAAAAATCTAAAGTGGAACTCTCTATTGTCTCATCCCCTTCTATCAAAAACATGTCCAAAGTTGCCAGAAGACAACCCCATCCATTCTGGACTGCCTCGTGACTCTAGAGAGTGGACTGGGTGCACATAATGCACTGCATATTGCCTTAATTCTAAGTGGGAAGATATTTTTGCACTCAAAATAGCAAGTGTAAGTATGGAAGAACATAATTTGAGACATGGTGAAAGAGGCAATGACAATGCTAACATGCCAATGTTTAGCAGAAAGAAAATGATTAGATTCACCACGTTTGCTGTTTTACCGCAGATATGCTAATTATCTCTAAGTGGAAAGTCCAGCTGAAGCTAAACCAAAGCACTGTACAAATTAAAGTGCTGACGTGACGATGGCTTTAAATGAAATGAAAATGAATCCTCAGGGAACATGAATTTCACGGTAATCCATTCAACAAATGACTCATCTGGACATGCCACAAGTACTAGATCAAAATTTGATTTAATTTTTTTAACTTCCAACGAGTCTGCTTTGCTTGTGCCAAATAAAAACATTCAAGGTGATAATGGAATATAAACACAAAGACAAAATGATAATATTGCATCAGATTACATTCATTTGGCAGACACGGTTGTCCAGCTTTGAATGATCTATCAGTTGTATTGTTCCAAGAATGTACAATCATACACCACAGGACCAGAACAAATGAAACAATTGCATTTCTGATTTTTGCAGAAAAGAACTGCAATACAAAGTTCAGGAGACTGGGCCAGAGACTGTGTATGTGTGTGTATGTGTGTTGTGAATATGGGAATACAGGCAGGTCAGATTTCAGGAGAAATAAGTGAATGATTGTTATATATTATGACATTTTCAAATAAATATATAGATATATAGCTACTCTCTGATTGCTATAACACTCATTGTGACTCAAAATACAGCAAGTTCACAGGAGCTTTTTTATTGTTGCTGTTCCAAACACACGATGTTTGATTGGTTTCTCTTATGAAAAATGCACTGGCTGACAGACAGTGATGTGATTAACATTTCCACTGTATCTGCACTGAACAGAAAAATGAGCTGTGATAGTCAACAGTGCCGCCTACGGGATTTTTATTTTTATTTTTTTAACTCAACAAGTTTTAAGACTATTGGCAATCCAGTTTGACTGGCAGGTGCACTGCGGAAACATCCAGTCAACGAGTGTGGAGAAAGATGGAAAACTGGAAAATTTGTCCTTCCACTTTCTATTGTAAGGCAAGTGATCAGATTTAATGTTAATACTCACCCCATACTCTGACTTACTGACAAAGGCAGCAAAATATCCAAATGCTCCCCTTCAAAACTGTTTATTTAATAGTATTTCTTGTGCTGTGGCATTTTCAGACTGCTTAGTATGTTTCCTGGCATGAAACCCAAACTGGTGTTGTGATATTTATTGGGTAAACTCAGCTTCCTTATTACTTGTTCTGTGTTAGGTGGCTTTGTTTTAACCATAATGACACTGAGGCAGCATTAACAAGTGTTGCCATAGTTAGCATAAGTCAAGGATAATTTATGCATTCATGGCAGAATGTCAGCAGAATGGGAAGATGTGACTCTGTGTGTGACAGCTCAAAAAGAACAGAAGATCGTGATTTTCCGTTAGGTCCTGACCAAGCCAGATTAATAGATATGAAAAATTAATAAAGTTACCAGCTGTTATGCTTAGAGACACATCTATGGATACAAAAAAGCTACATGTATTTAATAAAGTCAAACAGTTGTAGCTAAAAAAAAAAATTTAAATTTGTGAGGTAGACATTTTTTTTCTGGCAAATTTAATCTTACTTTTGATAGACATATCTTTTGATAAATATAGATTCATCAGCCACTTCATTGGGTATACTTGTTTAACTCCTCATTAAACCAAATATCTAATTAGCCAATTACATGACAGCAACTCAATGCATTTAGACATGTAGACATGGGCAAGATGACCTGCTGAAGTTCAAACCAAGCATCAGAATGGAGAAGAAAGGTTATTTAAGTGATTTTCAATGTGGCATGGTTGGGAATGGGATTTTCCTACACAATTATCTCCAGAGAATGGTCCAAAAAAGAAGAAACTCTCCAGTGAGTGGCAGTTCTCTGGGTGAAAATGCCTTGTTGATGCCAGAGGTCAGAGGAAAATGGCCAGACTGCTTTGAGCTGATAGGACAGCAGCAGAAATTCAAATAACAACTCATTACAGCCAAGGTTTGCAAACGAGCATCTCTGAATGCAAAAGACAATGAACCTTGGAGCAGATGGGCTACAGCAGCAGAGGACCACACTGGGTGCCACTCCTGTCAGCTAAGAACAGGAAACTGAGGCTACAGTTCACACAGGCTCAATAGAAGATTGGAAAAACATTGCCTGGTTTGATGAGTCAGATCTCAATCCAATAGAGCACTTTTGGAATGTGGTGGAATTGGGAAATTTGCATTACGGATGTGCAGCTGGCAAATTTCCAGCCACATTAATGTTATGTCAATATAAACCAAAATCTTTAAGGACTGTTTCCAGCACCTTGTTCAATCTCTGCCATGAAGAATTAAGGTTCTGAAGGCAAAAAGAGGGCCAACCCCATACTAGAAAGGTGTGAGTAATGAAGTTTAATGGTTCCAATGGTTTAATTATGCTTCTAACCTCTAGTTATTATTTGACCTGTTATTGTTAGTTATTGTGTGTCCTGTCAAAAGTCTTTACCAGGAGAAAACTATGATTTTATGGATGAAATCAACCTCACTGTAATGAAAAACTCAGACATGTAAGTTTGTTTTTCTTTTAATTGCTGCATTTGGGTTGTTTATGGAGAAGCTAAATGTAGCCATTTAGCTCCATTCACTCCTATTCATTGAAGAATATTCAATAAGGTTTGAGTGTAACATCAGTAAGCTCTGTGAGTTATTCAAACATTTTTGTACATTTGTTGTTTACTGTTCTTATAACATAAAAGAAATGCACAACCACAAAATATTTCACTTATTTTTCAGACACAAAACAATGTCTTTGCAGTTGTTAAGCAACAGCTGTATGAAATGTATCAAGACCCAGACTCACAATTCTTCACAAAGGAAAACAGTAAGTCAGCTGTACAAACCTAACAAAGGTACAGTTGAGTTTTTTTTTAGTATTTTCACCAATGCAAATTTTGTTCTTATATACACTCAACCATGAAAAAAGGCTGACAGTGTTACAAAAAATTATACACATTTCATATGTTAAGCATTTCTGAAAAAGTGTGTAATTAAAAAAGAAAAAATCCTCCTTAGGTGACGCAATTGCAAAACCAGTTATATATAAAGGCTCCCTGGACAAAAGGCAGGAGTCCGGAAACAGTTAAATGAACTGAGCCACCAGACCATAATGAGAAAAGCAGAGCTATACTAATCTAAAGACTAATTCAGCTGTGCTGTAAACCTGCTAGTGAGTATAATTGCTGCAATGGTGAACATGCTTCCACTGTTTTCTGGGCAAAAAGTGCCGACTGGTGTGCCGACCAGAGTAAGCTGAGGTGTGCATTATGAAGAGAGAATGCAAGAACTAGGGAATGAAATAAAGCTAGAGTGAAAATTCATCTAGGGTGGCCTTGTCCTTCTCTTTTAAACTTTTTTTCATTATAGACAATGTGTGAAACCAGTACAAAATTTTCCAAATCATTTAAAGCCCCTGGAACCAAACTGGAGAACAGATAAACTTAACCACGATTATTGAACAAATTGTAGTTCTTGTGTGGTAAACTTAAAAGAAAAAAGATGTCAAACAATATCCCATCTTTCAGCAGGTCTGATGAAAAATCCAAACGTTTGAAGCTGGGACAGATGACAGCTTATGTGCTTTGCATCTTTCTTTCTTTTTTAACCTTGAATGCATAACTTTACTTCCCTATAGTACTTGATAGATGTTACAAATCAAATTTTGGTTCTTGGGGTTTCTGGCACTCTCAAACATGTGTTATGTCTGTAATATTCAGGGCTCAATGGGGTGAACCTCTAAGTGAGAACAAAAACTTTTGGCTGAGGTTAACATACGGATGTAGACACTGAATAATTTCCATTTTGAAATGCATTTTTGTTCAGTTTCTGCTGCACTTCGGCTCCTTTTCCAAGAGGACTAAAGGCTCGGTCACACTAGCATTTAAATGGGTTAAAAAAAAGGAAAATCTAAGTCTGCATCAATCTCTCAAATCAGCTTGATGAACATGATGTGAGTTTAATTGTTACTGACAATTCAGCAGTCTTAGCCATGACAGCTGAGGTAAGAGAATCTGTGTTTCCATCAAAGTCCAAGAACATCCCGTGCAACAAAAGTCTCCTTCAGCCCTTTGTTGTATATATATATGACGATTTATAAACTTTAAAGATTTCTTAGGCTCTACACGAATGCTGCATTTGTGTAATCAACCAAATATTTTACAGAAATAATTTTGATTCTACTTTTATGTGCTTTTAGTAGTTTGTGCACTTGAGTAACTACTTAACACACACAGAATCCTCAAAGCTAGTAAATAGAAGAACAGATTGTTCTGCACACCAAACAGCTCCCATGCAAGGATTTTATCAGCTGTGTAACATTTTGAACACAAGACTTCTGGGTTTTCTCCTCAGACTTTGCCTTCCTCTGGCAAAAGGATTTTTTTCTTTTGCCAGGTAGAGTTTAAGAGTAGTTTCACCATCAAATATTTAAGCTAACAGAAGAAGGCTCCCATTAACTACCAGGCCAAACCAAGGCACCTTGCTCCATGTTTTGCCTGTGCAATTGCTGACACAATCACATAAATCTGGCCATCAGTTGGTCTTTAGTGGACATTCCTGGCTTGGTTGTGCAGATAATCCTCATACTTATTTCCCATCAAGTCATATTTTAGTCAGTAGTATCCTTAGCTCTCACTTCAATTGTGTACTTGCCCAAGCACCCCATTGCTGCTAGTCTTCAGAATGCAGTAAAAACTATTTTTAGGGGATTTTTACTACTGTGTTTAAGAAGCTATGGTTGACTGGAATTAGTGCAACCATAATGTGATGGAGAAAGGCAGCATATTGTACAACCTGCAACTGCTGTTTCTTTGATGGAAAAATGTAAATGCAGACAAACAGCTGCTACCTGCTTTAGCACGAAATAAATAATGATGTCTGTCTGTTGGCTCTAAAGTTTGTAAATAAGCAGCACTGGTCAATATTAAGCACAACATCCAGAAGTATGGAAACAGCTCATAGGAGAAAACTCAAGTCTTTACTATTTAACCCCCCTTTAAAGTGTGAAAACTATGTCTGGTCCTTAGCGTGCTAAAAGCCAGACCCCGTATTGTTTTTGTAAGAAAGAAGTGCTTTGCAGGAGATGGCATTTACAGCTTGATTAAAAATTAAAAGCTTAAATAAAAAAAAAAAAAAAAAAGCCTTTCACATTTCAGTTTCTATCCAACCAACCTGTGTTGGTCATAAGTCCATAACAAGACAGCAAATGCATCATGGAAAGAGAAAAAACTGGTAATAAAGGAAAATATGAGCTCTTGTTTCATGCACAGGCTTTTGAGCACTGAAATCAATTTCAGTGTCCAAAAAGTCACTTCAAATGAGGCAGAACATTCATAAAAGCCATAATACTGAACATTAACTTAAAAATGCTACAATTCTGCTGTTCTGAGGTTTCATTAATGTGTGCCAATATATACCATTTTATCCTGAAATGTCCAAGGTCTAATGGACTATTTTTACGCTCCTCCTCTGAGAGTGGAGACCTCCAGACCAACATAATTGGGCTTTTTTGTTTTTTCTGTTGAGGATATTATTCACTCGCAGTCTTTCTGCTCTCTCTTAAAACTTGGCCTCTTTTTTGCATTTATTTAGTTAGATTGACCCCTGTGGTTGTGAATCAAAGTTCTGTGATCCATTCATTTCTATCAGAACTTCCTGCAAAAATACACAGCAGGGTCTTCCTATATATCCTCTTCTCTTTGCTAAGGGAAAGTTAAACAGAAAGCAGCCAGAATCACCACAGCATTGACCTAAATGCATTCACAGAATTCTCTCAAATTGCACAGTGAGACAGGTTTGATGGCTGTGTGGTCTAAGTCGACCATTGCGTCGCGCCTCTTTCTGGCCGTCTGACCAGTGACGTTTGTGTATTCTGGGCCACAACGCAGTCCTGGGTCCAGCCGATGTCAAGGCTTGGCCAGACAAAGCACACAAAACAGCTCAGGCTCCAAAGGAGAAGCACGACCAAGGTCAACAAACAGACCTAAATACACAGGAGGAAGGCAAAATAAGCAGGACATGGACTGCGCTCGCTGCCTGTCGCAGAAGGGTTGGATCAGCCTTGGAGGTAATCCTGGGCTGCCGCCTAGGAAATTGATTGGCTAAGAAAAACAGGTCTGCAGCGGGTGAAGCATTTTGGTGATAGTTTATCTAAGAAGTGGCTATAAGCCAACGTTATGATAATTAGATCAGCCTGTTTTTGATTATTGCTGTGAAACAAGATACTTCGTATGTAGGCCCCACAGTCGAATCATGATGAGGCCAGATCCTTGTCTTTTTCAAACATGCGACACACAAAAGGGTCAAGCTTCTAAGCCACTGCTTCCAAACCTCTGGAGGCTTTTGACTTTTCATAGCCAAGCAAGGCCTTTGTAAGTCCACGTGACACACTGTGCGCTGTCAGGATTTCAAGAGAAAAATTATGTTCCCATTGTTTTATTTACACTCAGGATTTGAGAACAGTGACATAAATCAATAGATCATGAGTCTCCAGAGATGGCAGTGTGGGCCAGTACAGCACTTTGGATGAGGCTGAAATGTCTCAATAACTACTCGATGGATTGCCTTGACATTTAGGACAGAAATCAGTGGATGAATCCCACTGACTTTGGTGAACCTCTGACTTTTCCTCTACCACCACTATCAAGTTTTCAGATAAGTATTGTGATGATCTGCTGACTTTTGATCTTCCTCTGTTTAGTTTAAAATGTTTAAACAGCATTTGCATAGCATTTAACATCCTCTTTGGGATAAACTGTAACTTAACTGTCTGAAAAGATGACATTCCCATCAAGTCCAGCTCCAGGTTATGCTTTGTGCTAATTAAGAAATGCAAGCATTGCCACTGTGGGCATGTTAGCAGGCTGATGTTATCATTTCTGTTCATTGCAACAGAGCTAAATAACACTGCTTGCTTTAAACCACTCCTGAGTCGACGTTAAAAATAGAGACTCATCCACTGCCACTGTGTAATTTTGAAGGTATATCATTCAGAGGGAAAAAGATGCCCAGAGGATTTAGACACGGAAACCCTTTTCAGATGCAAGTTTCATTTCTGTAAATAGTTTGTAGTGTATGTGGTTTCAGGATCTTTATGGTGCAGGAGGCCAAGGATAACTTGCATAAAAATAAACAGCAAACATAAGCGAGGGAAGGGCTTCTACTCCTCTGTATTGTAAAGAAATCATGCTTTGTGGTTTTGCAAGACATACAGTAGAAAAGCAGCTCAAGTGCTACCATGACATTTATCAAAACTGGCCAAAAAAATGAGGTCACAATATGATTAAATATGTGGTGTTTTCTACCACATACTCTTTGTCTAATTTTCTCTTCCTCTCCACCAGGATAGGCTGCAAAAAGAAACTGTTGCAGCATTTAAACCAACCCTTTTTCCTCTCCACTGTTGTGTGGTTTCTTCAGCAACAGTGACCTTTGACCATTCCAGGAAGACGGGCATAGTTGAGCTATGGCTCTAGTAACTTAGTAGGTCCATTTCAGTGCAGTTCAACCCTAAACAAATAATTCAAGGTGTATATGCTTTGAACCTCACAGCTCCCCAGATTTCCAAGGTTAACGCCACTCCTGCTTTGGAGAGTGATCTATAGTTACATGCTTTGTCGTTTTTATCGAGTCCTTTGCCCCTGCGGTCACGTGGGGTCATTTCAGTCAACCAGATGAAACCTTCAGCAGTAACAACAGTGTAATTCCCCTCACTGAAAGCCTAATGGTTGCACACACTCAATAAAAAGGATACTCAAATAGCTCTTTGGCTGGAAAGTAGACCTGGCATAAGAATCAAGTCAAATAGGAGGTCACGGTCTGGATTTCTTGAAAGTGATCTTTGACAATTTAGCCGTTACAAATGCTAAATAAATGGGAGTCACGGTGGCAGCTGTGACATGTCTCATAACTCTTGGAAATGTCACCGTCAATCAGCTTCAATCAGTAGGACTTTGCTTCATGGTAAATGATGAGGTTTTTGAACTCGTGTCAGTGTTGCCAATCTGAAGAGCCTCCATATGTTGAATATGTTGAAGTGTAATTTGGACTCCACCGAGTTCTGGCAGGAAATATCCTCAAAAGAGCCATGAACGTGTAGATGGCTTGTGAAGACGGCGTACCTGCACAGGCTGCACTGTGGCCTTGCTTTCCCAAGCTCATTTATAATTTTTATTGGCTACTTCAATACGTCACTTTACAAATAAAAGGTTTCAATCCAAAATACATTTCCAAAATATTTCCGCAAGTGTGTTATTAAATATCTTGTGAATGAAAAGTTTGAGGTTTTGAACCAAGAAATTAAGTTACAGTATAATTGGTTTTAGTTTCTCGCCAGCTATGATTCAATAAAAGGTGTCAGTTACTTGAAACTATGGCTGTTTCATTTTAAAACAGAATATTGTCAGTACTTTTCTTTGGTATTTAAAGCCCATAGTCAGTCAACGCAGAGCCATAAGTTTGACCTGGCAGATAATATAGTTTCAGGTTTTCTGGTTAAATATACTCACATCTAAAATTGTTTAACAGGTCTGTTGCTGTGCCCACTGAGGAGCGTTTTTTCACAGTTTGTGGTTCTATAACACACATGGACAAAATAAAGTCGGGTGGCTGGAATGGTCCACGGTCCAAATCCTGATGTCCTAAAAGAAAAATGAGACAACCCACCCAAAAATCAGTAAAATCTGTAGTTTGTGTAGCCAGCCAGGCTATCTGATTTGCTCAGTGTTTCTCTTCTGGGTGCTGGGAGCGCACCTGTAGGTTTAATTACTAGGTAGCATTTCCCCAGGATATAATCAGGCATGTCTCCCTCTTGCACATTAAATCCTTTGTCTTCTTCTGGAGCTTGGTGTAGTGCCTGTCAGTGGAATTCAGCACAATTTAAGGTGCTTCTAATCTTTTACAACGACTTTAAGTGTGGCTACTCGTGGAGAAAGCAGATGCCTTAAAACCTCAGCATCCCTTTACTCTGAAGTCCCTGTTTGCTGCCACAGCAGCGTCAGTGTTTATCGATGTCCTCTGGCTTGTGGTTACACTTAACCAACCCGCAGTGGCCATTACATTTGCAACCTTTCCTCCTCGAACAGCTGCTATCACTGACTTGCCTGACGTTGCTTCTCCGTTACTGTTTTGCCTGCCACCGTCTTGCCTGACATGTTCCCCCATGCTGTATGTCTGCCATTACTTTGCCCGACGCCATCTTGCCTGAAGCGGCCTCATGTGATGTTTTGCCTGACGTGGCCCCGGGGGACTTGAGCTGGCTGATTGTTCGTTTGCCAACTGATAGACTTCTCAGCTATTGCTCCAGTGGGGCTGCTTGACCTAATAAACAAGTGTTGGTTCAGTTGGCCTCTTCCTTCCTGTCCTCATTGTAGAGTTGTGAAGTTTATTTGTGTATTTATAATGTCTTTAATAAACTTGTAGTAGTTTATCTGGAGCGTGTGATGGCTGCAGTGTTAAGCACCAGGAATCTTGGGCTGAGCTGCCATTAACCATTGAATCCAGCTAATGGTGATTTTTACTGGACAGAGGGTTAACAATCAGTAGCAGTGTGACCATTTCCCTCACAACTCCCCTTATTGTACAGCACCTTGTGTGTTAAATTGGGTGTGTAGTGTGTGTAAGTGTGTCTCCTTGTCCCCCTCCTTCTAATATCCCTGTACTGCTGGTAAGTCCCATCCTAATCCTTTTTTAGACTTCATAATGTTTGTTTTTAGGGCAGCATTTAGGCCTATAGACAAGGTGCCTTTGTAATATGTAATACTGGGAATTTTTAATAAAGTTAGGTTTGCATTTGGAACCGTGTCTCTCGCCTAGGTGAATTTTTTTAAACCTGTGAAGCCTGACCTCACTGCCACACTCGGGTATGGGGCGGAAGTGTGTGCGCGTCAAAGGAAGCACATCCACTCTTTCTGGAATACATGAATAAATCAAATTATATATACTTTGTGACAATAAAAAACAGAGCAAGTATCAGTTTTCTCTTCATTTTCATCCACCATATATAACTGAAGTTTGTGACAGCAGTCCTTGTTCTGCTCTGCAGCCTTGGTGAGCTCAGTGTAGCTGCACTTCAACCAGTTCACCTGTTGTAGATTCTGGTTGGAGTCACCCTCCATCTTGCAGAGGATCTTCATAGTAGAAGAAGGGCTACTGCCACCAGCTGCAGTCTAACACAGTGGAGTTCACCAGTCAGCTCATAAATCAATTGCAATGTCTCAGATTGAAATAAATAAATAAATGGCAAAATATACTTGGGCAGTTGGTAATATACCCGAGTGCCCTACCCAAGTTAAGTCTATGTATATGGAATACACTACATATATAAAATATACATTTTCTTGGTGATGCAGGTCTGTACTGTGATGGTATTAAAGTTTGCTACACAAGTAAAAATACTTAAGTCTCCCATGTCTGTAAAATTCATGGATTTTAACATATTTCTTCACTCACTTTTATTTTTTCTATGTTTTTGTTTGGTTGTTCAATGTGTGGCTCTTTACTTACTTTATCTAAAGTCAGTCTGGCCTTCTGAGAAAAAATGTTGCCCGCCCCTGTTCAATAAAGTTATTATACTGTATGCAACAGAACATCCAACTTTAACAGCAGGAATGTTGTCTGTTTCCAGGTGATGTTGGTTTCTTTTAAAAATAACTGTGGTTATTATATAGGTCTGAAAGCCAGTTTTTATTTTAGTCAATAACTCAACCAAGTCACATTTTTTATGGATTTGTGGTGCTCTAAAATTTCCTTACCAGGAATTCAAGTATGTCGACATATACTTCAGACAGTAAGTGTTCCACACCAAGTCTCATTTTGGAACCAACCCAACTACAAATTACACCAATTTCAGAACAGACAGACCTCTAATAGCTAGCTAGCCATAGCCATAAAAGGTACCATATGTAAATGAGATTGATATAACTGTAATGATATTTTCAGTAAACATACAGAAATAACACCCTTAAACTCACAAGTTTCTTTGATATAAAAGATGGACCTAGCCACTATGATGCCAGCCATTGGTTTTTGAAGCTTCATGGTCATTGCACTTGTAGTTTTCTGGAGCTAGAAGTCACCATACTTAAATGAAATGGTGGATTGTAACTGACTAATAAACTACTATAATTTTACTCACCAAAACTAAAGCATAAACTTATTTGAGAAATCAAGCCATGTTTTTGTTAAATAACTCAGTTAAAATGCTCTAAATGGTACCAACAAAGCATTGAGGAGAAGGCAGTTTGGTCACTCTAATTACAAAGGTGAGGTTACAGCTCTGTAATTGGATGGTTACAGCCATACAGTTGTTAGAAGGGGAAAACTATCTATGTGCCATTTGTAAACAAATTTTTTTTAATGATGTAGGGTTGTAAATATGCCTGTTGGGACTGACCACTGGAGGAACTGCACCTTTTGGACTCTCCGTGTTGGCTTCATTTTTCAAACCCTGGAGGTTGGTGCTTGGTTCACTACTAACTGCTCCTGGAAAGTACTATTGTAAATGATGCTTGGTGGATGACCTAAAGAAACACAAAACAGCTTACAGGACATCAGGTCAATCCATTCATCCTGTTTATAAAGTTATTATAATGATATCAAGACATTAGATTTGACCATTAATGGGTAGGAACAGATACAAATAAAGAAATGTGAGACCTTTAATTCACTGACTGACCTTTGTTAAAACTTGCTTTTGTCATAAATGATAAAGCTCAGTTTTTGCAAAGAGAAAAAGACAACTATAAAATAATCATCCTGCTTTGTAATTGTGTGTTTTTTTTAATTAAAAAATTTTTTTTTTTACATGCAGACCATAAATTTTGCTCCCAGGGCCAGACATCTGAGCACTTTGCCAAGTTAGCAGTCATTTGCTGCTATGCAACAGAAAAAATATTTCTTGTTGCCTCTTAATGTACAGGGAGGGAAGATAACATTTACATTATGTGAAGATAATCAGGACTTCATCTGTTAACAGCACAACTTGTTCATGTTGCGCAGAAACGTCTGTGATGTGTGTGGCAGAGCAGTAGCCAGTTTAATGGAAAAGTGTGAGCCTTCACTTCATAATAAATTTATTCCCAAACCCGGGTGATACTTGAGTGTCAGCTAATAAATCTAAACAAGAGAACCCTTTTAGAGACTGATGAAGTCCCTACTTTGCTGCTTTCTATCAGCGCTAACATGCAACACTTGGGTTGGATTACAACAAGGCTAATGTCTTTTGGCTCTTTTTGTATAATATAAGAATGGGTTGATTTTGGTGGGAAGCGAAGTCTGGGATCTAATAAATAGCCTCCAAACTTCTAAGCTTATCAAAAATCTGAGCAGCTGTGGTCAAAAGACAGGGAAGTTGTGCTTTGGGCCCATGGATGGTCACTGCATCTTGCCAATGGTGGTTGTGAGGATGAAACACAGCTGCTTCCTTCACATTCTGAAATGGTGAGGACTTGGTGGATGGATGTGAATTGGCTTGTGTGAGGTCCTGAGGGGGGGAAAGAGACCCAAACCACAGCTGCAGGGCAACAAGCCATCCACCCGCGTCTCTTTACTTCCTCGCTAGCATCTACACCCGTTTCCTGCCTAAGTAAGGGTACTGCACAGCTGATAATGACGCGTAAAATAATAGCTGCACAGATGATGAAAACACTTGACCTCTGACCTCAGGGGGATTTACATCCGACCTGAGTAATGCAGAGAGAGAGAGTCTCCTGCCGAATCAGTGCCTTCACTACTTTCTGTGTGGCCTCAGGAAAGTGTGAAAGAGACGGATTTGTGCGGGCTTGACTCAGGATGGGAGTGAGGAGCTGTGGTCACAACTCAATCTGTCCCATATGGGGGAGATGTGAAGCTCGAGGGATGAGCTGAATGAGGGGGATCTGTTTGTGAGGGTTTGTCTCACCAGACAGGGACAGGACTGCAGCAGATCAGTCATGCTAAATACCCCAGTAAACTGAAACATGTTTATCTGTTATTTTGTTTTTCATTAGTATTTATCATATAGCAATCCCAAAAAGTTAGACTTTGTGACAGTATTTAGTAAGGAGCGTGTGAGAACAGTGTTGTTTGTTGTCAGCATAAATAACAGTCAATAACTAACAAGGAATTGGAGTGCAGATGAACTCTCGGGTATTAATTTGAGTATCAGCCTCTAGAATCCAGTAGCTGCTGGACTGCATTTATAGTTTTATAACATTCCCCAGACATTCTTCAATATATTTTTGAGTGATACTACATTTATAATCAACAGCAGCTACCACTTTTTTTCCTCGCAGCCTAAGTATAAGACATGCACATGAACCTTTATGACAAGTGCTCACAGGTTTCTTTGGATGCTCTCCCTTTCCAGTCCAAACTTGCAATATCCATTTATTTTTTTAACTGCTTCTTTAATTCGGGGTTGGGGGCTTGACGGCATATCCAGCCGTCATATGGTGAGAGGTGGGGTACAGGTTTTGGTTGGCAAAGCTTCAGTTTAATTGTGTTGAGTACGAGGACCAGTTGTCCAAGTTGTCTGCAACAGCAGGACGAGTTTCTGATGGTCTGACACAAGTGGCTGTCAGTCAAGGAACATTTATTCATAAAGGTACAATGACCAGGAGACTGAACAGTGTGTGCTCTCCTAGCTCTGAGCCCTCAGCTGTCAGCCAAGTCCAAGCAGCATAAAGATGACCAGGAGGATGTGAAAAGCAAACCTTTCCAGTTCTCAAACCAGTAGAACCAGTCACAGGGCCTGGAAGGGGAGCCAATGAGGAGCCAGGATGAGCAACCCTGGTGGAAAATCATCCCTATTAACCTGTTTAGGTGGAGAAGCAGCTGTATTAACATTTACCTGGTTTGCTTTCAGATGAAGATGATAATGCTAAAAATAAATCCACTCAATAGAATATGTGAAACTGACAATGTGCATTGTATCAGGTAAAAATAAATATGGAAAAAAAGCTAATTGAAATAAAAATAAATACACTCCAGAGATAAAAAACTTAAATTAACTGCTACTGTCAGTCTAATACAGGTTAATAGTCTCTGTCAATTTGGTCAGATTTGCCAGAAGATGCATTAATATGTATGCTTATCGAGATTTGGATGGCTACTTGACTTAAGTGTTTGTATTGTAATACCTGTTCTGAACTTCTTAAATCTGGCCTCTGACAAAATCAACAAAACTATAAAAAAAAAACTTAGACCAAAACTAATAAAAACTAAAGTGAAAGTGAAAAATTTTTTACACAGCTACAACTAAACTGAAACATGCAAACCCACTGAAACTGAACAAAATTCAAAAGGCAGTGGTAAATGTAAATGAAAATGAAGACTAACAGAAAATTTAAAACTATAATAACTCCGATCCCTCTTCTCACCCTGTGGCAGCTGAGATAAGCTCCAGCCCGCCGGCAACCCTGGACTGAAAAAGCCGTTGAGAAAAATCATAGATGGATCACAAATAGTAACTTTAAATAGTTAAATGTCACCATCACATCCCTCTTCAAGTCCTACTGGCTTTGCAAGTGTCTTTCAATGTTGCCTGGGATTAATTGCTAATTATATGATGGCATACCTGAGGTTGTCTTGGGAGGAAGTTCTTGCTAGAACTTGTCATGCTCTCCTGGGTGTCATTTTTAGTTGAGGTTATTTAGGAATTTAAAATAAAAGCCATGTTTTCTAAAAACTCTGTTAGTCTACACTTTATGCTTATGAGTCAGGTCATAACAGTTACCTTAAATTGTAATTAAGATTAATTTCAACTTGGCATATTTTAGTAGCTATTGTGGCTCTGTGGATCTTGCTAATTTTGCACTCGCCACCTTTGTAGTAGATATTAGGGAAAAGTAGGAGTCATAGCATATGCATAGCAACAGCATATATTGTGGCATGTAGTTCAAGCATCCTAAAGTTTTTCAAAAAACGTTTTTACATGAATTATTTTAAAAGTTTGTTTATGAGAAAGAGGCAAAAGGTAAAAACCAAGCTATCAGGAACTTCCATTATGCTAACAAGATTAGGTATCTCCATAAACAAATTCCAATTTATTATGAAATTTATATTCTTCCACCTGCAGATTTCCTGTGTGTGGGCTCTCTTCCAGTGTGTGCCTTTTGTCCTCCCCTCACCCCCAACCGGTTAAGGCAGATGGCTTTTTTTCCTTCCCACTGTGGCCACGTGCTTGCTCACAGGGGGGTCATCTGATCATCTTCTGTCTATTAGTGTAGGGTCTTTACCTTACAATATAAAGTGCCTTGAGGCAACTGTTGTTGTGATTTGGTGCTATATAAATAAAACTAAATTGAGGCTGATTCACTATAATCATACTGTCTTCTGAGCAAACTCAACAGCAAAATGCAACTTTTTTTAATGCATTACTGGTTTGTAACAATCTTCTCTATCCTGTTTCTAAAATATTCAAACACTGATTAAGTGATTAATTTGAACTTTTTTAATAACTGAAAAGCAAAAAGGAATAATGCCCTTAAAGCTCTTTTGTTGGAGCCCGATGTATTCTACACTTTTTACCACATCTTATCCATCTGCTGACATGTTGAAGTGGGTTTTAGTGAGACAATGAAGTCCTCCCTTGCTGACGCTACACAAGAACTGAAGCCAAACGTGTAACATGTATTTATAAAATGTAAACCAAGGAGGCTGAGAAATGTGTTTACAGTAAACTTTAGAGGATGACGTTTCTTTCTGGAAAGACACTGGCCTTTTAGATTACAGGAAACCTACAGGATGCCTTCCTGCTCGTATTTTCTCAATGATTTAGGCCCTATTACAATTCCCAGCAGGCACCTGCATCATGTAACTCCTCAGAGACGATATAAAAAAAAAGGGACCACAACACAGAGGGGGTTAGATAGGTTACAGCTGGGCTTATCCTTTCCGTTTTTCCCCTTCACAGAATGGAAGCCTCTGTATTTTTGTGCTTTAGTGGGATGTGTGTTCAGATATACATGGGAGGAGTCTAGTCTATCAGCTGGGTCGATGGGACATTGTTTATAACGAGTGTCAAATGAGCCAAATAGCATTATCATTGTGACAGACACTGTAATTACCTCATTCACACATGGACACCATAACATTTTGAAAAAAGCCAGCAACTGTTTATGGATGTCCATGAGAGTGTGAGATTGTGTGCATGTAGTGCAAATATGACTCACTGCATTTGAACCCAAACACTCGCTAATGATACGATACATACTGTATGCCGTTTAAAGCGCTCCAGACATTTAACAGCACTGTTGGGCTAAGTTGGTCTAAGAGTATGCTGAGGGACTGGGAGAGAAAATTAATACAAGGACATCATCATCTGCTCGGTCAAAGTTCACCTTCCAGTCTTGAAGAATTCTGTTCAGCAGAGCACTTTGGAGACCTGTTTGGATGCTGTTGGAGGTCTCAGGAAAGTGGTGAAAAAGACCAGTAGACAGCAGCTACTCCATCTGTGAGTTTTGTTCATGATCTCCAGATGTTCGATACTGATGAGTTTGGCAAACTCTTAACTTTAGTACAAAGATGAAATTCAAAAGGTTTACTTTTGCTTATATATATATATATATATATAAAATCCAATTTAAACAATTGTGGAGGAAATCACCAAAATGTCTCAGCAATAAACAGGTGGATATGATAGACCACTGGGCACCTTTTAAAAAACTTTTTCAACGTATTCAGTACAGACTTTTGGCTTCATGTTGGATTGAAGCCAAAAGCTCCCATCATGGGCAAGATTTTCTTAATCCTGAAAACACAGCACACAACAACACAAATTTTCATAGAAAGGTAAACATAAAAAAAACAAAAAACAGCAATAGTGTTAATTTCCCTTGCCTTTTCTCAGAATCTGTAAAGTATAATTTTTCAGAGCAAGATTCAAGTTTAGTGTCTAGTTTTTCTTGTGTGTGTGAAAAAGCTAACATCCAGCGAGAGGCAGAAATCCCCTTTTCCAGAAATGGCTGGGGAGTCTTTGAGAGGGAAAGTGTAACCCCGGCAAAAACATGGTCGAACTCTGTCTGTGCTTATTGCATTCACCAAATCCCTTTTTAACAGGCAACCCCCAGCATGGGCTGGGCCTCAATGTACAATTATACCTAGAAAAAACCTTTTACCTCGCACCTATGGAACCAAATGCTGAAAACATGTTCGTAATAATATCCCCGTCCAGTGATGGATTGCTTGCTGAGGCTGGAGCGCTGGCAAAGTGTCTGTTTGATTTGGACAGCCGCTCTAAGCATCTCTCCAGGTTTCGTGTTTCACTGCGTCCCGCCTGCTCATTTACCTCTTTGTATGTTAGTGCAGTTCTCATTCTCTTTCTCTCTCTCTCATTCTCTGCCTCTGATATTTTAATTTACAGTCAGAGATGGAACAACAAAACAGTGAGTTTTTATCACAGAGTTGTTTGAAGGCATATTTTTACTTTTAAAAAGACAGAAAATAGGAAAAAAGATGGAAGGACTTTATTTATGCTATTTTTTATGTTACAGTGATTGAGTGATCAACTAAATCACTGATGCTGTGCATCAAAACATACAAGTAATACAAGAAAGCACTGTCTGGTTTTAGTCATTTTTGTGTTACCTACAGGTGAACCTTGGTTTGAAGCATACACAAAGAAAAGATGTTTTATGGTATCGGCATTGAGAGTAGACCTCCTGCTAACATTAAAAAAAAAAAACTTCTGGGAAGAGACATATCTCTAAAGTGAACTGAATCCTGAACACTGATTATTGTAAGCCCTTTGTGGCTGCAATCACAAGAAGCTCTCCAAGCAAAAACTCAGCCATCAAATACACATCTAGAATCCTTGAGATCAGGAACGGAAACACATTTTTTGTAAATCAGCCAGAGAGGCCAGTAAATCCCAAAATTGACAGGCTACATACGGTATTTTAGCAGCTTTTAGGACACAGAAGGGTCTCCGAATGATTGTGGTTTGCCTGCCAGAGTACAAGAAAAGATTTAGCAGTGTTGGCTTTTGATTATTGTCAATATCACTTTTGTTTGATCAAGCTGCATTCATAGACTTACATTTAGTGTTTAAACATACAGAAGTAGTGGTCAGGATTGTCTGGAAAGATGTCAAAGGGACTGTTTTCTTGAGGCTCCATCCAAGAGGAAGAATAAAAAATACTGTGAAAACTGTTCACCAATTTACTACCAGAAAATAACACACTGAAATGACATTACATAAAATTAAAACAGATTTTCAAAAAAGCAAAATAAACATCAAGCAAGAAAGTGAGGCTGAACTGGTGGATATTTCATGCCAAATGAAATTAAGTGCAAATAATAAGAAAATTACTCTATACTCAGGTTTCAATAGTAAAAATCATGTTTTTTTCATTAAAATATGGGATATGGTACCACCTACTATGTAGTTTCCACTTAAACATTTGACCCACCTCTCATTTCTTTAGTTTTTGCTCCCAAACAGCCGGACTTTGTCTTTTTATAAAATAGCAAAGAAGTAGCAAACACATCATTTCTTCCCATTTCTTTAGTTTAATCTAAAACACAGTTTGAATAAATAAACAAAATAATATGTTTGCACCAACAAGGTGATTCCCAAAGAGCTATTAGCCAAAAACTTATCTCAGCATGGTGTACAGTGTGGCTTTTTGAATTGAGGAAACTGGATAAGTGGAGGACAAAAGAAGAAGTTGCAGGCCTAAAAAATAAATAAATAAATAAATAAAAATATATATATATACAGCTGATGATCAGCATCTGAAAGTTATATCCTTAAAAAATAGGAAAAGAGGAAAAGAAATCCAGCAAAGTTGATCCATCTACTGTTCACTGAAGCCTCATCAGAAATGGTCTCAGTGGAAGGGTGGCTGTCAAGCTGTCCATTCTTAAGGAAGGGAAACAGGGAGAAAAAGCTGAGGTATGCCAAATTACCCAAGAACTGGACTGAAAATCAGTGGCAACAGGCCTGATGGAGTGATGAATCCAAATTTGAAATTTCTGGTTGAAATTCCCGTCAGTATGTACGGAGGTGGTGTCAACAGTGAGTGTCTACAACCATCTGTAAAACATGGTGGAGGCTCTGTCATGGTTTGGAGCTGATTTTCAGCCAGTGGTGTTGGAGAACTTGTCACAGCTAATAGAATTATAAATGCAGAAAAGTACCGTCAGATTTTGAGCCACCTGGAAAGTGCCTGCTTTGTACACTGCCAGGGCAGTAACAGCATCCATGGATAGAAAAACACACAAAGGAACACTATCACTCATGGATTGGTCTCCCCAGAGCCTGGACCTCAACGTTATTGAAGTACTGTGGGATCATCTTGACAGAGAACAGAACAGTCCTTCAAGAAGTCTGGAGAACAATTCCTGAAGACTACTTAAAGAAATTACAAGCAAGCTGCTTAAGAGAGTTCAGGCTGTGCTGAAGAATAAAGGTGGTCATACCAAATACTGACTTTCAATCTCATTAGAACTGGCTCAAGAAATATGCACAGTGCTGTATATATGTAGGAAAGAGTGAAAAGGATGACAGCAAACAATCCAGCCAGCGGGGAATAGATCTCAAGACATTTACTCCCATGGATCCTAACCACTCAGCTATCAGGTCTCACCAACAGGATAAAAAATATGGATATGATGTGATTAAAACCACGCAGATAATTGGTTTTGCTAAAATCACAGTGTCCACATATATTTTCATGTTGCTGTTCATGAGTAAACTTTGTACCACCAGAAGCCCCACTGGATTTTTCAATTCCTACAGCTCTACAGCGCTTTGATTTGAAACTCAGACATTAGATGGCTCATCACTCATCCAAACACTGTGTGCAAAGAAACAGTAGTACAAATCAGCTTATGAGAATTAGACAACTCAGATCCATATGTGAAGCATGGAAGCATGGGGATATGCTGTCCTTGGGAAAAAGCAGCTTTCCGGCACTTCTACGAGCCAGCATGCCCTTTATTTAGCCGCCAGAGCTAATCACACATTGAGCCAGATTCAGCAGGGTGTGCTCTGGCATTTATTTACAGTCAAGTCCACAGCCAGGACATATCATCCATGATTCAGTAATTCAAAGAGCCTGCTCTCCAGTACAGGCGCAGTCCCTCAACTGCCACATTCACAGCTACAATCATCTTGTTACTTGGGATGGAGCTCAAGAATGAGGTCATCCTTCATCCAGCCACCTACAGCACCTTGTGATTGTGTGGACTGGCTGGGAGCACTGATGTGAAATGACCTTGTAAAAACCGCATACAGGCGCTAATTCTACGGGCACAGAGGGACTTCACACCTGATGACCAGTTTCAGCTTGTTATATTTTATTTGATACCAGCAGTAATAAAATAATTTGGTCTCACTCTACATGGGAAAAAAAATTAAAATCCCCAATCACCAATTTTCAGCATATATCGGATCTGGATCAAATTATAGATTTCAAAATAATGTTCCTAAGCCTGTTTCTTAATCTCGCTAAAGCAGCAGATGTGAAGCTTACTGTACCAAGACAATTCCCTCAGAGCAAGAGAAGATGTCAATCATAGAAAAGGTTACTTGGTTTACTTGGATTATTACCTTATATTTAGATACATGTTCTGAACTTAGGCATTCACTGGTGTGGCGCATGTCACAGTGCTTAAGAAATATAGTTGTTTATGTTCATAGAAATCAGATTTACACTGACATGGCTTCCCAGTTGCAGGTAGAATGGGTTCATCTTAGTGGGGCCAAAGGCCTCCAAGTACATAAACATAAGGCCTGGAGCAGCACCAAACTTTAGAGCAACAAAGCTCCATGTTTTGCAACTTTGGCAAGTTTTGATTCCAAAACGGAAACCTTGCCATTACAAGGCAAGTGGGCAATGAAAATTCAATTAAGGCCCCCACACCTTTGGTGCTGCTCAGCAGTGAAGTGAAACGGCTCAACTCTCCATTGGAGGGCCTCCTTTTTCAGAATTACAGCTCTGGTTACCATTTGGATTGAAAGCACAGTATTCCATATCCAATTATCTGAACACATCGACACAAAGCTGGAATGACAGATTTCGTCTTGTGGTTCACGAGAATGTGTCTCCATGTGAGCTCATCTGAAATATGTCATTTTTATGGTTTGTTATTCAGAGATGATAATAAATAAACAAAACCACTGCTGGGTGAATAAATGATCAAGCTAGTTGCTTTGTCAAAGTTGACAAATGTGCTATTGTGGAATGATGTCTTTTTTTTTTTGTTAATTCACATAGAAAACATTTGGCTTTGGGAATATTACCCTTAAATATAATATAACCTTTCATTCTCTCAGTATTGAATAATCACCGAGTTGAAGCAGACAGTGAAATTTTCTTCTGGCAGAAATACAATCCAATTGTTCGATTTAAGTATGACTCTAAATTTGCTCAATTGGCTGTCCGGGAAGGGAACACATGGTGTTTTACTATGTATTTTGAGACCTATACCCAGCTGTATTTAATCCTTAGTTTTCTTTAGTATTTGTGGGTTGTACTGCAGGCCAATAGCAGTGGAAACAGTACTGATATCAACTGGCTCAAACTGAAATATACTTTAATGAAGTCTGGAGGCCCCAAAGTATAAACTACAAGAAATCCCAAACCAAAAAAAATAAATAAATGAGCCATTATAATTTTGTTTTTGGTGTCATTTCTGACAGTTGTTGTCTTTTTATAGTTATGCGTTCTGCAATATTTAGGTGCATTTTTTTTAATGTTTGGGTTTCCTTTAATATATATTTGATGCTGCCTTTCGTGGTGTTGTTTTTTTCAGTTTTTTGTGTGTTTTTGCATTTGTCTCAGGTATGCTACGTTTTTGTGTAGTCATTGCTCTTTGTGTGAATGTTGTGTTTTTGGTTTTGTCATTGTGTGCTGAAGATTTTACTTCCTAGTAGAGCCTCAGTACCAACAACAACAATAATAATAAATCACAGGACAAACATCTTTTATGAATGTAAAACTGGTTATTCTGTCATTTCAAGGTGCTCGCTGGAGGAAAAAAGCCTGTGAATATGAATGAAAAGTCACAAGCACACAGACACAGAAAGTGATTCATAAAATCCACTAAAGGGGTTGGCTATAAATTTATGACAGCCTGTCTACAGGAACTAATTTACTTATCAGGTAAGGTTTCCAGCCCTAAAATGTCTATCATTAAGTTTAAGTGTTGACACATCCAGCAGACATGGAGAGACACTGGTATTTATTTGGAGTCATGGTTGTGTCTACCTCATACAGCTCAGTACAATTTAGGGACTCTAAAAGGAAAGATCTGGCTCTTTCTGAGCTTTTTCTATTCATTGCCTTATGTGGAACAGATTAAGCTTAAAGGGGGTTTACCAAAGTTATAAATGACTTATCACAGTTACTATCTCTTTACTAAAGGCAAGGAAACATATTGCAGCAGTACATATGTACAGGATCTTGTTCTATGCAGACATGTTAAAACTTTACCCGTTTACGTAATATTTGATCTACAGTACACCGTTGCAGTCACCATCACTTTGCAGGCCCTGCTGACTCCTCACAATACCCCACAAGCATTACTGCTCTCTGTAAGCAATTAAGAATAATTTATTCTCTGACTTGATGCAAGCCATATTGATATTTCCTCTCCTCCTACTCTGGATAAACGCAATGAGGAAAAACATGGCCTTAAAGGTTGTAAACATGAAGAGGATCTGGTTGAGAGATAATTACAGCAATTTCCATGATTCATTCATAGAAAAGCATGCCGATAACGTCCATGAACTCTGCAACATAATGACGACACTGAGGGATGCAAAGGAACGCCGAGGTTTTAATGAATCACATTCAGTGCAGTGACTCCAGCGAGAAGTAAACAACACTGAAGCCATAAAAGGACTGCAGCATTCTTCTGCTTCTCTCAGGCAGCCTTCGCCAGAAGCCAAGACCTCACTTTTTCATCACCACAGCACTTTGAAGCTCTAATCTCCAGAGTTCCAACCAGTCTCAAGCTACCACTTCAGTTTCGATAAAAAAAACTAGCAGTTTCTGTTATGATGCCTGACCAACTTAAAAAGACGTTAATGAAGCAGCTTTACATATCCAGAATCAGGCCTCTGCTCAGGTTTCAGCAACATGCTGCTTTTGGAAAACATTTAATATGATCACTACTGTTCCTGCTGCAGTTAATATCCCTCCTGTCATTATTATTATTATATCACTAGTGTCTTAGCTGCTATTTCTGTTATATGGTCTCTAATGGTTGGGTTATGATCAAAGTTCATTACAAACACTACAAGCGTTTGTAGTTGTTCTGAATGAAGGCAGAATACTTGAAGGCAGAGCAAGGAGCCAGCTATTATAGAGGGGGTGCACATTTTAAATGTGTCCCTTCTGGTACATATACAAAATCCCTTCAGAGTAACGTGGGTCTGCCCACTGGTTTATTCCCATTTAGATGCAACTCTTTAAAAACTTCTAAGGAGGCATCCTGTTGTTTCAATCAGAACCAGAGCTCATGAAAATAGGTGAGAGAAAAGATCAATTCCAAATTAGGAGCGCTGCTTCACAACAGCAGGAGCAGGAACTATTTTATAACTTTAAATAATCTACAAAAACACTGAATTTAATTTGAGTCAATCATGCCTGACTAAACTATATAATAAGGTCAGGATAGCAGTTACTAATAATATTATAGGCAGCTAATACAACAACAGTGATGGTAGCTCTTCTTTTTTGTGTGCATGAAGAGGGTGTTGCATGTGTGTGTGTGCAAAAAGAGTCACACCCTCACTTTCTTCAACTATTTGTTGAATATTACAATTTATGATGCTCCTTATAAATTGTGACAAATAAATGAACAGTGTGTTCAGCTCCCTCTTTGGTAAGTTTCTTGTCTCCAAGGCAGACTCCAACTTGACTATCCAGCTCTGTGAGGTTGGGCTTGTGGCACAAGTAGCAGCTCACAGCAGATCTCAGAACAGGGACTACCATTACAAGCTGCAGTATAACTCTGTGGACTACGAGACAGGAGACTCTCTGGAGATGCAGCTGAAGGGCAGCCACAACTGTGACCTGCTCTGCTCCCAAAAGGGCTGTGTCTAGCTAATAAAACAGCTAGTAAAAGGATTAATAGCACTCTTGGATGGAAAGCCATAATAATGATTAAAAAAATGCTAAAATGAATCGCCAAAATATACTTGGGCGGCTTGCCCAAGTAAAGTATATGTGTGAGAAACACTGAACAGTTACAGCTACTAAAAAGGATGCACACAGGCAAACATGCTGCTATACCTACATCTACAGCTCATACAAAGGCTCCTGTTACTTATTCTTAATAATGTGATACCAATAGCAATCCCAACAACTTTTGATGCCAAATCCTCCTTTGCAGTTATTACTGCTGGCAAATATTTTAACTTCTAACCTTAACAAGTGACCAGCAATTACAAAGAGCCGAAAATTAAAGAACATACAATATATGATATTTATTTACAGCATGCTCAGTAACAAAACAGGCAGTGTCAGCTGGGATGAAAAGATACAAAAACAAAACCCATCACTGCAAATGTGTGTTGAGAAGTCATTTAGATGACACTAGAAGCCTCTTCTCATTATGTAGTTCTGTGTTTTGCTGTCCAGACCCCTGGGCTCCTCCTCCTCAGAGCCGAGTCTGCTTCCAGCTATGACGGCTTTGTTCTTCCAAGGCCTCTTTGGGGCCTGCTAATGCAATCAGTGCAAAAAAGCTCGAACATAAAATATAATAGGGGGGAAAGGAGCAAGAAGAGTTATAGAGCTGGGATGAATAGTTTCCCCTTTGAGTTGGTTCCGTTTTCGTTCAATTTATTGCTCTCAGCTAGCTCCTGACCAGAGAGCTCTCTCTGTTTCAGCTCTACACTGAAGGGGTCTAGTGAGTCTGCAGCTCCCTGACCTCATCTGTGAGAGCCAAACACATGTTCTGTTCTGCAGGTTCCCCTCAATCACCCCAGTGCTGCAGCAGGACTTAGTTTAATCCGTTTGAATGCTAACATGTTGTATGTTGTCATGGAACGGCCTAACTGGAGATAAATGTGACTTTAAACGGCACAGCCATGTGAAATCATCAAGATGGAGTTTGGCTTTGTTTAAAGTGTGAATGGAAGTGAACCGAAGTAGTGAATGCTCTTTAACCTCGTTAAAAGTACTGGAATCGACAAGTTTATATCTCAGACTCACCAGAACACACCAGAAATTAAAACAGCTATTTTCTATTAGTGGATTCACTTGCAGGAGAAGAGTTTGGAGTGCAAATTCTCACCACTGACCAGTAATAAAACCTTTGCTCATTAAAAAACACATAATTAAGAATGAAATCCAGGGAGCAGTAAACTGTGCAGTACAGACAAAACAGAAAAAGTGTCGCAGAGTTAGCATTAGCACGCTTCATAATGTGCTTGCTACCTTGCAAGCTGGTAAACTCAACTTGAGATATGTATTAAAGAGAAGTGTACTGAGAAAAATGTTCCCACACAACTGGAGCCAAGGTTTGTGTTACAGCCCATTGTATCTGCTCACTGGTGTTTACCTCGCTGGCTTCGTCCACATGTTTGAGAATGCTGCTGATGGTTCCCGATGGTCACTTTGGCATTTAACAATAGTGATCAGTCACTTTTTGAAACTCATTTGCTGTTTTTTTTTTAAAAAATTGTATTTATTGTTTGTCTATTTGTGACTAGGAACATGAGAAATACACTGGGAAAAAGACAATCACAGAGGTTAAAGCTTCAGCAACACTTGTAGCATATAGAACTTTATTACTTGACCAGTGAATTTCAGCTCATGGCCATCAGGTTCATCATAAAATCATATTACAGACAGCATTTTAAATAACACAAGTATGGAAAGAGTAGGAAAGAAAAGCCACTTCAACTGGTTCAACTCTACAACGCAAATATCTGTTCAGTCAGTCACATGGCAGCAGCTCAGTGCATTGAAGCATGTAGACATGGTCAAGCCAACCTGCTAAAGAAAAGTAATTTAAGTGACTTTGAACACGGCATGGTTGTTGGTGCCAGATGGGCTAGTGTTTCAGAAACTGCTGATCTACTGGGATTTTCCCACACAACCATCTCTAGTGTTTGAAGAGAATGATCTGAAAATGAGAAAATATCCAGTGAATGGCAGTTCTCATGATGCCAGAGGTCATATGAGAATGACCACACTGCTTTGAGCTGATAGGAAGGGAACAGTAACTCAAATAACCACTTGTTACAACCAAGGTATGCATAAGAGCATTTCTGAGGCCACAACACAGCAAACCTTTTTTTTTCTAATTTAATTACATTTTTTCTTTATTTAAACACACACACACACACCAAACCCTGAAGCAGATAGGCTACAGCAGAAGACCACCACACTGGGTGCCACTCCTGTCAGACAAGAACAGCAAATTGAGTCTATAAATCGATGCAATCACCAAAATTGAACAACAGAAGATTGGAAAACTGTTGCCTGGGCTGATGAGTCTTGATTTGTGCTGTGACATTCAGATGGTAGGGTCACAATTTGATGTAAATGACATGACAGCATGGATCTATCCTGCCGTGTATCAGTGGTTCAGGCTGGTGTTAGTGGTGTTATGATGTGAGGGATTCTTTCTTGGCACACTTTGAGCCCCTTTGTACCAACTGAGCATCATTTAAACACCACAGCCTACCTGAGTATTGTTGCTGACCATGTCAATCCCTTTATGACCACAGTGTACCCATCTTCTGATGTCTGCTTCCAGCACGATACCACACCGTGTCACAAAACTCAAATAATCTCGAACTGGTTTATGGAACATACTCCAAAGGCCTCCAGAGTCACCAGATCTCAATCCAGTAGAGCACCTTTGGGATGTGGTGGAACAGGAGATTCACATTATAGACATACAGCCAAGAAATCTGCAGCAACTGTGTGATGTTATTATTTCAGTATGGTCCAAAATCTCTGACGATTATTTCCAGTAATCTGTGTTATCTATGCCACAAGGTATTAAGGCAAAGCTGAAATCAAAAAGGGGTCCAATCCAGTAATAGCAAGGTGTACCAAATAAAGCAGCTGGTGTGTGTGTATATATAATCAACCAAAAAGGTACCAACCAGGATAGGCTGGGCATATGGTCAGGATTTTAAAGCCAATTATTGTCCCTGGAAATGAACAACATACATTAGAAAACCTGAATATCATCTTATTTGGTCTGTAAACTGGAAACGTGCAACTTAGCGGTGGTGTTTTGTCACACCCATTGTCACACAGATCCACTATAAGAGACACTTAAAAAGAATAAATAAAAATGGCTTAAAACAAAAAGAAAACAAAACGTGCTAAAAGGCTCTTAATAAAAGAATCACAATACAAACAAATTATGAAAAATAATTTAGACTGAATTTGAAAACCATATTAAAACACTAATTTGCTTTCAGGTGTAATCAGACCTTTCCAAATCTACAGTACAACATGACAACACAAATTTCTGTTTCTTTTCACTATGATTCAGTAAACTCCCCATGAATGTTGTTCTGTCTGTAAAAATAGATGCTCACATCCATGTCCAGCAGGGAGCAACATATTGATTTTATTTGATTGATTTGAAGACCGTTTAAACTTCAGCTTTTAGCGTCACAATTACCCTGTTAGTTAATTAGAGGGGTCTATGCACTGGAAAAACCTACTTTTCCCTCTTTTATACTCAGGAAACACACATCAAGCCCAAGCTGGAAAAAGTCACAAACTGACAAACTATGGATTTTGATTAAAAGCAAAATTAGCTTCAAGCGTTTGCTTTTAGAGACATGTTTAGTTGTGAATAAAATGAGTCATCCCCTAATGTTTCAAAAACTCAAAAGGATCACTTCTCAACGTCTGGGTCCACGATTACTGCTGCATTCTCACCAGTGATGGAGCTGGATGAAGTTGGCATTTCTAGCTGAATGACTTCAGCATTGCCTTTAGGAAATCAGACTCTGGTTCCAATCCCAACAAGGACATTTATGTTTTTCCTGTACAGTCATATAGACTGTTTGGAGCTCCAAAATGGAACCACACGCATGGATGACTTTACTGATGATTTACCTTTACTGTAGCAGTTTCACTTCTGCGGCTCTGGATTCACTGATTTCTCTCCAGCAGGCAACATGCTGTGAGGTGATGTATTGATCACAACAATCTGTGTCACTTTGCAGAGAACACTGCTTTGATGTAACGATGCCATAGGCTCAGAAGGCACTTTTTTGTGACAGTGAAGTTGTACAGAGCACAGTGGGATATTTTTTGATTTCTTCCTGTGAATGATCTCAGTCTGGATATTTGGAACTCATCATGTGAATAAGGCCTTGACCTTGTATTTTTTCCTGACTCATAATTTAAATCTGTGGTGTATAAAACTGCAACAGAGAAGCCCATCATTAACTAAGATGCCAAACTAAATTCTGGTTTGGGTGTCTAACATCATCTGTAGACACATGAAGGGGCAAATAATTGAAATAAAATGTACCAAAAGTCTTTTATTGGCTATTTTCTTTAAATGTATTGATCTGTGATTGTGAATTTGTTTGAGGCAACTCTTTGTTTCAGTTTTCTAGATTTAAAGAGTTTTTATTTATGTACTTATTCAGCACATACTGCATGTGTATATTAGGGTTACAGTTAACTAATGGACTAACTTACTGATAATATTTTCTTGAATTTATCTTTTAATCAAAAAAAAAAAAAAAAAAAAAAAAAATTCATTTTTTTTTTTTTTGTACATTAAAAAAAAAAAGAAAAAGTATTTTTTTTTTTTTTTAA
>VUQS01044767.1:0-15835 GCA_015108495.1 Heterochromis multidens
ATAGTGGAGTTTGGAGTGTGACTGTTTGAGGTTGTGGACAGGTGTCTTTTATACTGATAACGAGTTCAAACAGGTGCCATCAATACAGGTGACGACTGGAGGACAGAGGAGCCTCTTACAGAAGAAGTTACAGGTCTGTGAGAGCCAGAAATCTTGCTTGTTTGTAGGTGACCAAATACTTATTTTCCACCATAATTTGCAAATAAATTCTTTAAAAATCAGACAATGTGATTTTCTGGATTTTTTTTTCTCATTTTGTCTCTCATAGTTGAGGTATACCTATGATGAAAATTACAGGCCTCTCTCATCTTTTTAAGTGGGAGAACTTGCATAATTGGTGGCTGACTAAATACTTTTTTGCCCCACTGTATCATTGGACAGCAGTAGTGAGTCTAACAGTTTGAATGAGGTTATTTTGACAGTGTGGGAAAATGAAAGTGATGAAGAGAATCGGAGGTTGGTGAATGGAGATTGAACACAAGAAATCAGATCTAACTTATTACTTTATCAAAACCTTCATTATACCCGTTAAAAGGGTATCTGACAGTAAACATTTCCTTTAAGCCACCAAGCTCTGCATATAAAAATATTCTAGCCTCTTTTTTCAGAGGGACCTCTGTGCTTCGAGCTGGTTTTAATTTGTTGCTTAGGAACAGCAGGTGCCATGATGCACACCTCCTACGTCAATCTGTGCTCCGCTGCTGCTGAAAGAAATGAAGTGAGTTCAGGGCTCTGGGCATGAGACCAGGAAGTACAAAGCAGTTTCAGAGCTTATTTCGATAATGAGGAATACTTTTCTCTGAGTATAATAAGACACAAAATGGACGTAGCTATTGTAGCGTCACACATTCATTTGTGAAATCCCCTTTTAAAGCCTCGATTTTAGCTTTTTTTTTTGCCACCACAGTAACATACAAATGGCTAGAATTTAAGTCAGTAAAGTGGCACACAGACTTCTTGGACGGGCTCTAGCAGGGGTGTCAAACATAAGGCCCGGGGGCCAGAATTGGCCTGGCAAACACTCCAATCTGGCCCACTGGGCAGCTTTGGAAAATGTGAAGGAGGGTGTAAATTTTAGACTTTAAACTGTATTTTCATAAGTTTTGCAGCTTTTCATATCGATAAAGACCTTTCCCACGGCAGAGGTGATGGCTATAGCTGTCTCTCAGTAAAAGTAGTCATGCACCTCAAAATGCAAACTTTAAGCTTTAGTGCAATTTAATGTATAATTTAACAAACCTCTCATACAGTTGTTATAAAGGGGAAATTAGCTACAGACCAAAACAGTTTCTTGTACCATGCTATAAACACGTTTCTCTTAAGTTTGGCATTTTGACATGGGAGTCTGCAGGGACTGACTCACTTTAGGACACAACCTCAAGTGGCCACTCTAAGAATTGCAGTTTGGGGCCCTTGTGCTATGGCTTAAATTCTTTTAAGTCCTGAGGTTGCAACTTCGACACAATATTCTTTTAGTGATTGTTTAATGAGCTTTTGTATTTTACTTTTTATTTCTGTGATTTATGTAATAACATTATATATGTTATTCTATAAAATATAGATGATTTTGTTCATATGTAACTTGATTGGCATTTGGCATTAAGCGTGAAGCAGGTGTACATTGTGAGTTAACTGGGTGTTTGTGGTTGTTGTGCTTTGTGTGCTGCAGGTGTTGGTGTTTGATTTTGGCAGTGAGGTGTATGTGTGGCACGGTAAAGAGGTGACTCTGGCCCAAAGGAAGGTGGCCTTCCAGCTGGCTAAACACTTGTGGAACGGGACGTTTGACTACACTTGCTGTGACGTCAACCCTCTGGACCCCGGAGGCTGCAACAAACTCATACCCAGGTGAGAATACACACCCCTGTTTCACAATGTTGTTACATTTGCATTCCCTTCTGGCCTTGATATAACAAAAATTAACTTTCTTTTCAAAAATTATCAACTTTATGTCTTAGTTTTTTAAAATCTGTTTGATTTTATGAAGTTTAACCCCCTTTTCCTCTGTGTTTACCGCCTTCCTCCCCACAGGAAGGGCCAGGGCCGTCCTGACTGGGCAATATTCGGCAGGCTGACAGAGCACAATGAGACAATCTTATTCAAGGAGAAGTTCGTGGAATGGACTGAAGTGAAGTCCCCAACACCAAAGGAAGGCAGCGAGCTTGTACCTGAGCAGAAGGTGCAAATCAAGCTCTTGTTGTATGGGGATAAATAGCTTTATTCCACAGATTATTCACAGAGAGGCTTCATATATCTTTTGTATCTCCCCATCTGTTTCTTTGTTGGGCTGCCTAAGTCAGTCTCAGTTCATGTTGCCAGGAACAGTTTGTTACACACTGGGACCAAGAATTAGAGAGCATATGCCTTTGTTTAGATGCTGTATGAAGCATTAGTGCATCAAAGTGCCTTATTTTGCCTGTTGGCTCAGTTTTCACTATCACATCTTAACATTTCATTTCATTCTAAATCATGTCTGTAATCTTTATCCCAGGAGGCTCCCAGGCGAGAGTGCCGGCCTTACGACGCCACCCTAATGCTGCCTGTCCTGCAGTCATCAGTTTCCATGATTTTGGATGGGGTCAATGTCGGGCGTGGCCACGGCCCAGTGGAAACAGAGGACCCCATGAGGACTCAGGAGATCAGCACGGCTTCTGTGGACGTTTGGCACATCCTGGAGTTTGATTACAGTCGTCTGCCACGCCAGAGTATAGGCCAGTTCCACGAGGGGGACGCCTATGTGGTCAAGTGGAAGTATATGGTCAGCACCTCAGGTTAGTCTCTAGTCATACACTGACATGGTAAAAATTATCTACATAACGTTTTATCACTCTGGAAGTGATAAAAAGTTTTTTGTAGTAGTTTCAGAGTAGTTTGTTGATTCTTTTGTTGTGTATTTCTGTATGTGTGTCCCAGTTGGTCGTAGGCAGAACCCAGAGGCAAGGAGTAGTGGGCCAGGGAAAGAGAAATGCTGCTATTTCTTCTGGCAGGGGAGACACTCCACTGTCAGTGAGAAGGGAACGTCAGCACTGATGACGGTGGAGCTGGACGAGGAGAGAGGGGCACAGGTATAAGAGACAAGAGACAGCTGGTCTTTAAAAACATAATGAGTATCTGTCAGGTAAGAAGTGCTCAAATATGGATACAGTCAGCTCTGCACTGAAGGATGAAGGATGCTATGAAATATTACTGATCCAACACATTAGCCATCTTCTATTTAATTGTGTATCACAGGGGAGGTTGGATTTCATATCACAAGTTTTTAATGGCATTAAAATGGTTTACAATGTCAGTTTCTCACAATAGTCAGTTTGGCTGTATGTTTGGGGTCATTGTCCTGCATTTTGTGAATTGATAGAAATAACCAATCATTATTTATATTTCTGAAAGCATTCTTTGTTTACAGCATTTTTTCACACCTGCCTAAAACTTTTGCACAGTACTGTATATGTTTGAAATCCCGACAAAGTAATATTTGTTTAAATTATCAGTGTCTTTTATTCTTTATGACTAATTTCTGCCTCAAAAATACCCCACTGACTTTGGCTCCTGTGTGCTACAGGTGCAGGTGCAGCAAGGAAAGGAGCCGCCATGTTTCCTCCAATGCTTTAATGGAGGGATGATTGTCCATGCTGGCAAGAGAGAGGAAGAGGAGGAGAACACTCAGAGTAAATATTTTTGACATTTCTGTGTTTTATTCTATTTACTTTTATTCATCACAATTCCAGATTTCCAGTTAAGGGCCCTGGCAGTTTTTTCAAAAAGGCACAGCGACCCCTAAAAGCCTTAAAGATTAAGTTTGTTAGATGTATTTGAAGTATGTCTGAAAAAACCCAACTCATTTTAAAACATTATCTAACAAACTTTTTCATATTACAACCTTTCTACAGCCACTGAATTGTTAATGTTGTAGCATTCCTGTCTGTGTGCTAAAATATTATCATTTAAATTGAATTTTGCCTTTGTTGAAAAACTGGTATGAAAATAAAGGACATAAATTGTTGTTATTATAATATGATGTATTTTGGATTGCTGATTAAGGATTGAAACTCTTCTCCTCACTCATATTCACCTGCTCCATTCAGGTGAGTGGCGTCTGTACTGTGTGCGTGGTGAAGTGCCGGTGGAGGGCCATCTGCTGGAGGTGGCTTGTCACTGCAGCAGCCTTCGCTCTAGAGCTTCCATGATCCTGCTCAACATCAACAAGGCCATCATCTATCTGTGGCATGGTTGCAAGACGCACCTGCACACTCGCAGTGTTGGAAACACGGCCGCACTTAAGATCAAGGAGCAGTGAGTGTTTATGATGACAGAACAAAGGCCAGCGTTTAAGCATCTTATACTCTCGTCTGTGTATTGAATCGAGTTTCCCTCTTTTTTGGCTTTCAGGTGTCCTCTGGAAGCAGGCCTCCACAGCAGCAGCAAAGTGACCATCCATGAGTGTGATGAGGGATTGGAGCCTCCGGGCTTCTGGGAGGCTCTGGGGAGAAAAGACAGGAAGGCCTATGACTGCATGCTGCAAGGTGCAGGAAACACTACTTATTCTTAATTTGGTCACTCTCTCATGTCTTTATATGTTGACATATGTTGTTTGAAGATTACTTTTGTTATAACACCATCATCATTTTCTGTTATCCCTGTTACTGCCATGCTGCATAATCTGAAAGTCAGTATTCCCCAAATGTTTGAGAGTGCCTTTCATGTCCAACAAGTCAAATTGAGTTGAATAGTTTTTTGAGCATGAAGTGGTTCCATCCGTTTTCAGGTTTTAGTAGTTAAGGTTGATGTTTGTGAGCATGTGTCTCAGTAAAACAGATCTAGGGACACCCATGGCCTCACATGTGCAATTATTTTTGACAGAAAGTGGAGGGCTTGTGATCAAATTATGTCATATAGGTCAAATTTTAACCTTTTGAAAAGCCCTTAGTATGGCTTAAAAACAAATTAAATTAAATGTTATTTATATAGTGCTAAATCACAACAATTGTCACTTCAAGGCACTTTATAGACCCTACAGTGAAAGATATTCTTTTGCAAACTAGTTGTTTTCTTTTTAAAGTTAACAATAAAAGCTCATTGTTTATCAAAGATATAAAAATGAAATTAGAAATCACGACAAAACGCTTTTTAAAATTTTTATTTTTTGATGTTTGAAAAAAAAAAAAAAATAGCCCAAAGCTCTCCACACCTAAACTGGGTGCTTGGTTGTCATATGTGAAAGGATGATATATCTTGTTTGTCACCAGATCCTGGTAAATTCAACTTCACCCCACGGCTCTTCCAGCTGAGCAGCACATCTGGAGATTTTGTAGCGAATGAGTTTTTCCACCCATCCAGAGCTCCAGACCTGGTCAGCTCGCTGCCCTTCCTGCAGGAAGATCTGTACAATGCACCACAACCTGGTGAGGCTGGGACACAAACATTGTTCGGGGGGATTTACATTCTTTTAATTCAGGCTTCCACCCATCCTTGCTCCACGAGCTTTGAGTGAGGAAACACAGGCACATCCTATGCAAAAGTGTTTTAGCAAGACTTTCCATTCACCTCATTTACTAATGTGTAAATGGATACTCGCTTTTTGAACAAAAAACAAAAATTAATCTGATTCACAACATGTTCCAACAAATCTACAGCAACTGTGTGATACTGTCATGACAATATGGACCAAAATCGCTGATGAATGCAACTTGTTTTATCTATGCCATGAAGAATTAAGGCAATTCTGAAGGCAAAAGGGGTTCCAACCCAGTAGGTGTACCTAATAAAGTGTCCAGGGAGTATGAGATGAGTAGGAAACACATCTGCCATGTCCGCTAAAACAAAAAAGCATTCGTAAATTATAGTGTGTTAAATGAAAGATGTGCATTTACGTTTTGTAAAACAGCCACACTTTTATCATTTGTTCATTTACATGATCCACGACTGTTCTAAATTTGTTCATTAGGACTTTTCATTTTTCTTCCTGGATTTTCTTCCGATCCTGGATTTGTGCGTCATTTGTTCATCTGCACAGTTTAAGAACAGATTTGTGTGAGCACACTGTTTGTGAATGAAGACCAATGTTTTTATTGACTGTTGGGTGGTAAATGAGCAGCTGAGCTGTTATGGAAACAGTTTTATTTTAATTATGCTGAATTATTTGTAGACAAAATACATGCAGAAACTGTACCAGGAGCTCTAATGTTGTCAAGAGTATTCATGAAATTAAAAAAGAATCTGTGTCATTTTAACTAAAAGGTTTTTCTTCTTTTCTGATTTTCATTTAGTTACATCTTGTGTCATTTGGGCAAAATATACACCTATATACATTTCTACAGCCAGACATTAGAGACATTTTTTAGCCTAAACCTTTAAAAGACATCAGGGTGATTCAATCTCTGGTCTTCAGTGCATTATTTAGGATTCCACATCAGTTAGATCTGTTGTAGAATTAGATCAGTTGTATCTGTCCAAGATTTTGCCTGAGAGAGTGAGAATATAAATATATCTCCATCCTCACATCTCTTCCTCACATCCTCGCTAAGGCAAGAGGAAGAGATGTTGGCAAGGAAAGTATTTTTTGCCAAATGAAAGACACCCTTTCTATTCTGAGTTTCTTTTTTATCCTCTCACTGATGCTAACACAGACTTAGAGGATCATTTGGGAGAAAAATGAACCCTTTAAAATGCATGTAGAATACATAAATACAAATCCAGTACGTACAGTATGTAGATTACACACACATATTTCTTACTGTATCTTATATCTCTGGCACAGCTTTGTTCCTGGTGGATAACTTCCATGAGGTTTACCTGTGGCAGGGCTGGTGGCCTCAGGACAGTGAGAGGACTGGCTCTGCTCATATTCGCTGGGATGCAGACAGGAAGTGTGCGATGGAGACTGTTCTGCAGTACTGCAAACGTGAGGAAAACATTGAAATATCTAGAATATTTCTGAATATTTTTTTTCAGAACCTTTTAAAATAAAACACCCCACTAGACAAAGGTTTAATGTGTAATTTAATGAGAACCTCGTGATAACACAAAGCGCAGGAATTTGATTGATGCTTGGCTTCCAGAATTTCAGCATCAGTTACTGAATCAGAAAGAAAGTGTAATCTTTTTCAGCTTTATCTTCCCACATTTTAAGAACAATAGTTTCTCTGTGAAATGTGTTTACTTAACAACCCAAATGGCACTGTGCATTTTGTTGCCATTGTCATTTTGCATGTGTGAAAATGTCTAGGTCCACTAGGTTCACTAGGTTCATAAAAACTGGAGCATTCAAACAACTTTTGTTTTTTAATCAATCCCTATAAAATTAAATTGAATTTTTTGTATTTTTTGTTTGCAAGTAATTCTCTTAAATTCAGGTCATAAATATTGTGATGATTTTCTCCTGCAGAGAGGAACGAGAAGAAGACTCAGAAGTCATACCTGATCCATGCCGGTCTGGAGCCGCTCACCTTTACCAACATGTTTCCCAGCTGGGAGCACAGAGAGGATGTGGCTGAGATCACAGAGAAAGTGAGCAAGACACATGGGTTATATCATGGAGTGGAAATATAGCCTCATTCATATAATTATTATATTACCTGTATTTTTACTCTTGGACTTAATGTTCATATTCATATTCATATTCATATTCAAAGCCTTGGTGCAGCCCCTTAGTTCAGTTTCATGTCCAAAACAAGCTATTCTAACTCCCTTCATCCTTCTTTTCTTCTTTTAAGCCATCTTTTTCTAAATAGCTGCCCATTGCAAATAAAACATTTGAAAAAAAAAACAGAACTCCCTTTCTTCCTGCACCTCCTCTTTTTTCTATATACATTCATGCAAAGTGAAAAATGTGATTAATATTTAGATTATACTGTATTTTTCCTTGCACACTACTACATTGGAGTCTGTGATAAATGCTCTGTTGTGGCTGCAGGAGGCAGAGGTGTGTAACCAGATCATTCTGGTGGAGGATGTGTTGGCCCGGCTCTGTCAGAACACCTTCCCTCTGGCTCAGCTGCAGGCCCGGCCACTGCCAGAGGGAGTCGACCCACTCTGCCTGGAGATCTACCTGTCTGACCAGGACTTTGAGGTCAGTAAAGTGACAAAACTACTTTTCATTGGTTTTATGTTTTTATTGGCAGTGTTTTAGGCGGTATAAAAATAATCAACATAACATGTTTCTTTCTCTTTACCAGATGTTTTATAACTTTCAACTCCTACTGAAATGCCTGTGATATCACTCTTAGTATTTCCTAATATGAATTATTATGAAATTAGAATTGTAATACCTATACTAGCAACTTTTTGACACAAGGAGGGAGACTTTTTATCTCAAGTTAAAGGTTTCAGTCAGTGTAAACAAGGACCCGACACTGATACAACGTGTGGTACTGAATATCAATTTATTTGTGCTTTGCGATCGTGTGACTGTGGGTTCTGCAGCACTCCAGCTGCCGTGCCTGCTCCTCTGCTCTGCCTCTCCTCTGGGCCCCGGCAACCTACTGAAATAGGGAAGGCATGATTAGATGATGAATACCAGCCGGCAACCAGCCTTCCCTAGCACTGCCCCTCTGAATCCGCTGCTCCACCCCTCCCCTGCAGCTAAACCACAAACCACACCCCGCCACAGTCAGTTATCTTTTATTGATGTCTTTTGAAGGGGAAAAATGAAGATGAGGACATTTTAACGTTGTGACAAACATAGGAAAAAGTTGCATGACTGTACCTATAAAAAGCATAAACTGTATCTGTTTGGTTTGTTCCCTGGAAGTTCCTTGACCCTTTCTGAATTTTGGGCTATAACCTGGGTAAACAGGAGTCTTCCATGAAAGAGTGGTGGTGGTGCGTCAGAATATGGGTGTGACGTTGTAGATTTTTTACATTTACACGGTTGTGCACCATGAAAATTAATCCGATCAGACTGACAATGCAGAGTTCTATTGTAAAGTCCTTAGGCCTCTGAGAGAAGACATTCAGTGTAAAAAGCCTGAATGTGAGCCCACTCACGGCCCATTGAAAAGGTATAGGTTTTCACGCCAGTACAATCATCACTCAAATGACCTTGAAGTGGAGGTTAGCCAAATTTAAATCTGGTGCTTTTTTTTTTTTTATGGGCACAGTCGTCACATTTCAGTGATCTTTGAAGCAAAAATAGCCTCTGTGATCCACATCAGTGATTTGAGCAGTTATGAAGCGAGTACATCAACAAGTGTAAATGATGGAAAACCAGTATTGTACACACTAACCAGTCATTAAAATCCATCTAACTCCATCTAACTCTCACTTTACAGACCAGTTTGTAGGTGAATTCAGGTAAGAAGAGACACTTGTGTGATTCATCTGCATTGGGGACCTGTCCTTCTCTTGAGCACGTCAGCACTGTGTTTTTCTTCTTTATACTGAAAGAAAAAAGTGAGTGTGGTGCTGGTCGAGGAGGAAAGATTGTGCTTGGCTGCACAATGATGCCTGAAAAGATCACCCAGAAACACCATTATGCTGTTAGACAGTCCTTTATATAAGCTGCAGTCACAAAGGACTTAGCACTTCAACTCCTTCACATAGTAGACAGCAAATATAAAATGACACATGATCCAAAATTAGCTCCCATCTCTGCAGGGAGAAAAGATGAAAAGTTACAACTGACCACTTGAATCAATCAGAGAATTCAGCACTTGATTGATAAAAGCTGTAAGTGTGTGTTTTTATACATATGTAACTTACATGTATCTTAAAAATACAAAAATCCACAATTCTTAGACTTAGTGAGGTGCCATTTTTACAACATGCTGGTGAAAACCCTAAAGATGATAATAAAGAAGGCCTGACATGGCTTGACACTGACAGTTACTCTTGGATGTTAAAGTCAGTGCCCGGAAAGAAGTCTGCACTTTGCATTTAGGGTGCTTCAAATGGTGGACAATGGGATTCCATTTTAGGAAAAACATGATATTTTCATTTTATTTTAATATTAATAAACACATTTAGCCAGGTTTAAAGGGTATTTTCATAGTATTTTCGGTTTTAACTTCATATTAAGTGGTATTAAAAGTATTAAAAGTCTTAAATATATCTTCCCTGTACCTGAGGACACCCAGTATTTCTCAGAAGACCTTCGAAGGAATCACATCAGGCTCGTTTTTCACTATTTACTAATATTGTATAGAAAAAACATCAGGCGATTATGATTATATTTATGTAGAATTATCATTAATAAAAATAATGATTAGTTGCACTTCTAGTGAGTCAAGTGGTCCCTTATGATGTTTTTGTTGGCAGTAATGGATTTAGACTTATAAATGTTGTGTTTATGCTCTTGTGATAATTGGTAGGTTTTATTTGTGCAGCCGCAGTTTATCTCTCCGACCACGCCGCACTCCTTCCACACTTCTCTGCTCTTGAAGCTTTTCTCTTCGTGCACACACAAACAACTTCTACCTTTCCTCTCAGTGCAAATAAATGCTATTTAGTGATTCACTGTTTGCTGCACTGCAGTCTGACTCACTGTCTGTCTGTGGAGCACAAAATGGAGGCATGAAAAAACACCAACACTGGATGGCATTGATTTGTTTTTCCTCAATAAAAACCCACAGTGCACAAGATATAATGTCATGTTATTATAGAATCTGTAAATCAGCAGATGTGATTGTACAAGAAAATGTAGAAAATGTTAATTTCTTATTTATATTTAACTCAGCTTTTCTGAAAACTCTCTGCACTCTGCAACATCTGACTGTGGAAGAACCAAAAAATTTTACAATCACCAAGCACTTTATTACAAACACCCACTCATCTGTTTATCCATAAAATGATCCAATCAGACGATCATGTGGCAGCAGTGCAAATGATAAAATTCTGCAGATATGGACCTAAAGCTTCACTTAATCCAACATGACTTTGATTGATAGGGTGATTTGAGAATTTCTGAAGATGGTGATGTTCTGGATTTTCACCATAAAGGTAAATCATACAGAAAGAATTCCTTCCTCTGTCAGTATCATCATGTTTAGTCATCATGTTTGTGTTTTGTTTTAATGGTTGCTTCCTGTTTTACTTTGAAGGTTAGTTTTCTCATGTGACTCACTGTGGTTTTACTTCCTTCTTTTGTTTTTTTCCCTCCTTTTTTTCCTGCACTGACCCCATTAGTTTCATCTGTGTTTGATTCATATATGTACATCCCTGAGTGTGTTTCTGTGTACTATATATTCACGTCTTCCCCTTTATCTTATTCAATTTTGTGGATTTTTGGTCTGCCAATAAAGGCTAGATTTTTTTGCTATTAATTTAACCTACTGAAGTGGTGAAGGAAACTGCCAAAAAGATGTTTGGTGTATCCTCTGGATAGGGAAAAGAGGACAGGGAGACTTGGTGTAATGAGGAAGTACAGGAAAGTATTCAAAGGAAGTGGTTTGCAAAGAAGTGGGATAGTCAGGGAGATGAAGAAAGTAGACAGGAGTACTGGGAGGCTAGGTGTGCAGCAAAGAGAGAGGTGGAAAAGGAAAAGGCTTATAGATTGTTGTATGTGAGGCTGGACACTAAGGAAGGAGAAAAGGATTTGCATTGACAGAGAGACCAAAGTAGGGCAAATCAGACATTCTGACAAAGACAGAAGCTTTTATGCAAACCTAGAGCCACAGGTGGCAATGGTCAAAACAGCTGAAACTAATGAGGGGAGGGCAGATTAGCACAAAGGAGGGAAGGGAACAAGAATCAGGAAGGAAAACCAAAACAAGCCACATGAGCAAACTAACCTTTAAAATTCAATTCAATTCAAATCAGTTTTATTTATATAGCGCCAAATCACAACAACAGTCACCTCAAGGCGCTTTATATTGTAAGGTAAAGACCCTACAATAATACAGAAAAACCCCAATAATCAGACGATCCCCTATGAGCAAGCAATTGGCGACAGTGGGAAGGAAAAACTCCCTTTTAACAGGAAGAAACCTCTGGCAGAACCAGGCTAAGGGAGGGGCAGCCATCTGCCGCAATCGGTTGGGGGTGAGGGGAGGAAGACAGGACAAAAGACACAATATAATAAATAAAAAAAACAAGAAGTAACAGAAAGACAAACCTAGACAAGAAGAGTAAAATTAAACATGATAACTAGACATAGAAACTAGAAATACAATATAACCAAGAAATATAGCAGGGTCCACGATGTACATGCACTTTATTTTGCCTGTTTCCTGCCTTAGACTTTTATCAAATAACATTTTTTGGTCCTTTGACAGTCAGTGTTTCATCAAATGCACCTGCAACTAAAGCTTTCCTGTGCCTTGACATCCAGAAGGATTCAGAGATGTGTTAGTGTAAAACGAAGGAATCAAGATTGCCAAGGGAAGCTGCATTTCTTGTAATATTATAGTTACAGTGAAATTACCATCTATTCTCTCTGAGGCTGCGTTTGAAATTCAGTGAAGATCCTGTCAAACTGCCTGTGTTCTCTTCTGAAGTGTTTGTGTCTCTTTTTCTGTCTGCAGAAAGCTTTAGAAATGAAGAGAGAGGAATACGAACGTCTGCCAGGGTGGAAGCAAGTGAACTTAAAGAAGGCCAAAGGACTGTTTTAATCGTGTTTTTAACAGGAGTTGGTACGTGAAGAGGTCAACGAGAGAGCAGTCGAGATGGAGATATGAGAAGAAGCCACAGATAGACGAACCTGCTTTCGGGGTCATTTACCTGAGTGTGAAGAAAGCTGACGTGAGGAGAATGAGACTGGAGATGCACTCGCCTCGCTTATAGTGATGTTTTACTTCTCAACTTTGTCATTACTTAACAAAATGAAATCCAAATGAGCAGGTCAAATGAAAAAAACACACCTTGCTTTGGTTCATACATGGCATTTATGTGTGTCAGAGCACTAAAATCACCGCTCATGGACTCGTCAAAGAAAATGACTTGGACGCTTGTTGTCAGAGTGCCATGCTGTGGTTGTGTATGTGTGCGACTGTATATAATGTTTGTGTGCAATGTTAATTTGTGTAAAAGTGTGTGTAGGTGCGCTTGTGACTTTGTATCTATGTAAAAACGAGCCCTATTGTGTCAGATGTTGTAAGGAAAGTTGTCACTTCTGTCCACAGTGTCTGGATGCTGTCAGGCCTCGTAGGTAACTCATATTGCTTGGCGTTGTCAAACTGCTGAAGTGACTCTGACTGAGTGCTGAGAGTTTCATTAGGAGAGAAACAGCAGCTTGATGAATCTGAATGTATAGTGCCTTGCTTTTTGTGTACAGTTTATATACAGAAATTCTAGTCTGCATTTTTAAAGACTTTCTTTGTGATATAAGACATAGTGAATTAAATCACAATAATGCTCAACTCAGAAGAGGAGTCATTTGTGTCCTTTGCTGCATACACTACATTAAAGCATTACATTAAAACTCTAGGGCTGCCACTATTTACTTTATTTAACCTCATTTCATCGCATCATATCTCCAAACTACAGATTAAGTCTTTACTGTCAGAAAACAGAAAATTATAGCAGCCATTCCCAAACTTTTAAAAAATGGCCTCATTTGAAATCTGAAAAACTTCTTTCCATAACTCAGTATTTCCTTCTTTTTACTGAGCTATTTTGACTTTGTTTCTTTTCTAGTTTAGATTTTTTTTTCTTCACAGGTTTCCTTTTGCCAGCTGATAGCCAATAATTCCATTTGACCTATTTTCCCACCAATAATACAAGTAAAGATGCTTAACTTAATGCCTTATTTTTATTTTTTATGACCCATGGTTACTTTTTAAAATAATATATGTAACGACCCCTGCCCCTTGTCTTTGGTGGGCGGGGCAGGGTTCGTCAGTGCCAACTGGGAACACCTGGGCACTCTCTTCTGCCCTCGTGCTCGCCATCATGCACACCTTACATCACTGATCCCCCTGATTTGCACACCTCACTAGTTTCTATTTCAGTTGTTTAATTTTGCTTAATGAAAAATGTTTAAATAGGCAAATGGTGACATATAATAAATAATAACTAAAGTTTTAATGGTAATTTCAAACTTCATTACAAAAATTTATTTCTGCAGTACTTTCACAGCCCACCAGAGGGCTGCAGCCCACACTTTGATAATCACTGGTAAATACTGAAGTTTCAACTTTTTAAACAGTACATGTAACTGTCTTTGTCAGCAAAAATAACCTGGCGTAGTGCCGTTGTGTTTTGTTAGATTTTGTTTTTTTTTTCTATTGTGTTTTGTGTGCTTTTGCAGCATTTTTCTATTTGCTGGTGTTTTCTTAAGTTGCAGTGCATTTGACCTCTCGGGGCCACCGTATAAAAAGTCTTCTGCTGATTAAAAAAAAACAAGAAATTTGGCTAGTCAAGTGTCTGAAGCCTCTGTGGAATTAATTAATATACAACTATAATCTCAAAATGACCCCCCAAAAAACTAACTTTTTCCCATGAAAGTAAAGTTACTAAAGTTTTCATACAAATGAGCATGAAAATCTGCATTAATTCATCACTGTCCTTTACAACATTTCTGATCAATTTCATGTTATAATTGCTAAAAACAAATGTGTCTTTTTTCAATAACAAGGACATTTTAAGCAGTGCCAAACTTTTGAGCAGTGTTGTTCATAAGGGCACTGAACAACATGTGAATGAAAACTGAACATGCAAATGTATGTTGTATGGCCTCAGTGACCGACTTCTGGTCAGTTTTAAGATAGCTTCTCTCTTGTTTGCAGTTTTAACCACACAGAGCTCGGACTTCAACATTTTTGAGATTAACAAGAATGCCAACTGAGCGGGAGGTAACTTAACATCTGAGTAGTGTCCAAATGTGTAGAGATTAATTTGGACTTGGTGTTCATGAACTCTTGACCAAAGGTCTATAGTCCAAGTGGGATGCAGGTAACAGCCCCCCAACATTCATTTATTCCTCCAATCAAAGCATGAAAGAATCAAAGGAATTTGTAACACGTGTGTGTTAACGGACCCCAGTATGACACAGCCAGTAAGTGTTGTTTATTTATGCGGTGAAAAAAGTACAATCATCCACTTCGCTCTTTCAGCTATTCAGCTCACACTAGGTCAGTTCAGCACAGACTCCCCTCACAGGTCCCATCACTGAAATAGGGAGAGCATGATTAGTGAATTGGTCCCAGCTGCCCCACCAGCCTCCCTGGCACCACCCCTCCTCTGCAGCAGAGCCACAGACCACACCTCTCCCAATACCCCCACTGCCTGACTTAGGCCGGTAAGCCATCCGGCTGAGCCTACTCCCCCCCGCGGGCAGGAGAGGAAAACAGCCACAACCATCTGCGTCCCCAGCCTATGGACCACCTTGAACTTAAAAGGCTGGAGAGCTAGTCCCAAAAAGATGAATCTGTTCATCTGGACGTAGCGTTTTCAGTGGGAGAAACGTTTCGTCAACTCTGGTGACTTCTTCAGTCTCAGCTGACTGCAGGCTTCCCCAACCTTATAAACAGTATATTTGCATAATGACCGAAACCAGCACCATTGACCAGCAATGGGCCATGAGCATGCCCGGATCATCGAGTTACAGACCCCTGGGCACAAATGTTTGATGGGCCCTAGCCAACTTGTTTTGAGGATCAGACATATCATACAGTAATGTGAGCATACATGTACACAGAATAGTTAGAAATGAAGAGATTGTACCTTACTGAAAAAAAAGAAAAGTAACCATCACAACACAACTTCAATTAAACCTCTAAAGTAACTTATATTAAATGGAAAATGAAGCTGCCAGAGCTTTTTCATGTTTTTTACCATGAAAATACTGTTTAATCTAAGTTTTTGCACACACATACAGTACTGTGCAAAAGTTTTAGGCAGGTGTGAAAAAATGCTGTAAACAAAGAATGCTTTCAGAAATATAAATAATGATTGGTTATTTCTATCA
>VUQS01044768.1:0-11617 GCA_015108495.1 Heterochromis multidens
ATTGTCCAGCATTGTCCTTAACTTGGACACCACCTTTAGAGAGTCCAGCTCCATCCCCACAACGTTTCTGGCCTTGCAGATCAGTTTATTGAGTCTGTTGGCATCCGCTACCCTCAGCCTGCTGCCCCAGCATGCAACAGCATAGCGGATGGCACTGGCCACAACAGACTCATAGAAAATCCTGAGCATTGTCCGACAGATATTAAAACGCATTGTCCGACAGATGTTTACTCTAGTGCACTTCAGTAGAGCTAGTCTAAGCTGTATGTCTTACCGGGTTAGATGTAAGCAGAAATTCACTCTTTTGGCTCAGTTTTTTTTAGCCATGATGAAGAATGAATAGGATTTATGATGCTGTACCTTCACAGGTTTCCTCATGGAGGTGGTAGCCAGGTGGGCAAATACACCGGTAAGAGCCATCCAAATTCAGGCAAGTTCCTGCACCACATGTGCCTGGATTCACTGCACATTCATTAATATCTGAGGAAAAGGGGGAATATAAATGCATATATTATAAAACACATTTATGTTACATTTAGAGATGTATAAAAAAGGACAAATAGCATTTCCTTACCTGCACACAGTCTGCCATCTAAAGTGAGCTCATAGCCATCATTGCACACGCAGAGGAATGTGCCCACTGTGTTCACACACTGCCCGTTTCGACACAAGCCCCTCTGCGTCGCACACTCATCGACATCTGTTCAGCACACAAACAACACAATAATTAACACAGAGGCTTCGGCTCTTTTTGCTTTTTCACTTTTTATTCATATACATGCATACACATACATATACATCCACACATGTACGCACCTATGCAGTCGCTGTTGTGCGAGTTTTGAAAGCCGGGGTAGCAGAGACAGTTGTAGAAGCCTACTGTGTTCTTACAGGTCCCATTTCCACAAGGCTGTCTCTCACACTCGTCCACATCTGAAACCAGAAAGCAGCATCACAGTTTTATCACTTGGCAGAGGAACACGGGTGAGACTGATGGGAACCAGCACAGCTTACCGACACACATTGACTGGTCTCGAGTTGTTTTGAAGCCATTGGGGCAGATGCAGCGATAGCTCCCCAACGTGTCAATGCACTGGCCGGGATTGCATATACCAGGGTTCTCGATGCACTCGTTACGGTCTGAGAAAAGGAAAAAATAAAAGTCACACTGTGAAACTAAAAGTCAATATGGAGTTTTTAAAAATCTGTTATGTCTTTTACATCCTGACAGCATTGCAACATTACAGTCCGTAATTTTGGCTCTTCATGCAAGGCTCTTGCTTGAAATGTGCCATTTTAAGCAAGCTGTAAAAAAAGGGGATTAACAGCAATCTGAATGAAATGTAACTTCTCCTGACTAGGTAAACACCCAATTTCAAGTCAGCCATTAGTCATGGCAGAATGTATTTCTTAATATTTATTAATCAGTTAAACAGGAATCCCGTTAGGTTTTGCTGACTCAACGCTAGCTGTGCACCATATGTACTGTGAAGAGCTATAAAAGACTGAAGTTTGGGGAGACAAATACAAGTCATATTTGATGCTTCTTAGTGTTTTTAGTGTAAAATAAAAAATTTGCATGACTGCATGACACCAGGGTGACATCATTTTTGTGTAATTAAAGTAAAAAAAAATAAAATAAAAGAGTGACCATTGTTATAGGTCATGATTATCTCCTCCCTCATTTTCAATTTAATCGAAGTGCAGTCTGAGTGTGTTTGGGTGTTAGGACTTGCATGAAAAGCAGGAAGCCAAACAGGATGTCGATGTAACATTTTCTTATCGCTCAAGACTCTCCAGACTGACAGCAACATGATTCAGATATGCTGCAGCACATGTTCAACAGCTCAACACCTGCTTCACATTCTCTCCTCCTTAATAACAAGCCCACCATGAAGAATTCAGTCTCAGGCTGACTGTCACTGTGCTGCCTCTGGTGCTTTATCTCTGGCAAATAACTGGCAAGAATGTGCACTTCAAAGAGTTTCACATATCCACATTTGATACAATAACTTGAAGAAGCAAGACAGCATCAGGCCACAGAAAGGCCCGGAGAAGTTAGCATCATTCTCAGGGAATACAGAGGGTTTTCTGGCTGCTCTTTTTGGCTAATCTTTTCTCTAATCCTTCTCTATGTTTCCACCAATTTTGTATTATCTCCACTTATGCCATTATAGGAGATGACTAAACTGGAGGCTGTAGGATGAATGAACTCTGACAACCATGAAGATTATATAACTGCAGTATAATCCGAGTGCCGCTGACGCCTCATAACCTTTTAACTAATAACCAGCACACCCTTACCAAGACACTGCCCAGTAGGAGTGAAGCGATATCCGGCTTTACACTCGCATCGGTAGCTTCCTGGCAAGTTCAGACAGTCTGCATTCTGCTGGCACACAGGTCCATTCTGACACTCATCAATATCTGAACGACAAAAGGGACAGAGGCGTTCACACACAGTCATCGAGGGATCACAGTTTTATGAAGAGGGCATAAATACAAAAAGACTAAGTGAAACACCAGGATTCTACAGCAGACTGCAAACCTTACCTTCACAAATCAGCAGCTTGTCATTGTAGATGAAGCCAATGGGGCACTCGCACCTGAAGCTGCCAATCATGTTGATGCACACTCCATTCTCACAGATTCCTGGAATTTCCCTGCACTCATCGATATCTGTCAAATGAACAAGAGACAAATGGCAACACAAGAAAAGAGAAGCTTTGCTTTTCATCACATAAGCCTTTCAGTGTGAAAATCTTACCAATAATCTGTCCAGTGGTGATGTCAATATAATATCCCGGTCTCTCACTGCCACACAGGATCACAAACTCATCTGAGTGTACAAGAGACATGAGTTCATTTCATTATTAGTTCCATGTGCTAGCGTATACTGCATATGTACTGTATGAGATCTTACCGCTGCTGGGCACAGGGCACTGTTCACAGGGTTTATTCCATGCACGGCCAATGTTGTAGGAGCAGCAGCACATCTTTTTGGTCATGTTGAAGGTCAGCTCCCCATCACATGTCCGATTGTCAGAGTAAAAGTTCCTGAAGCAGTAGCTCTTCCTCATGTCTGTGTATGTGTGTTTATGGGAAATGCAGAGTTACACGTAACATTAAATATGACAGTGACAATCGTGAAAGCGCAGCACGCAGACCTACCCATGCAGTTGTTCCCTCCATTGACCTGCATGTAATCCACTGGGCAGATACATGTGTAGTTCCCAATGGTGTTGTAGCACTGGCCGGGGCCACAGATGCCTGGCCGTTCACACTCATTGACATCTTTACACAGAGAGAGGACAGAAAAAAAATTTTTTTGGTGCCCACCTTTAATTCAGCCTAATGATTTTTGTTATTTCACAGCTTAACCTCTAAATTTAGTAGGAATGTGCAGCTTTTGCCCAAGTCTTGTCAATATGCACTGCACTATTCTTCCTCCAGGCATCTTCGCAGACACTGTGTCTGAAGCTAAGTATACAATAATCCCTAAATACATCATCTCATGTTCCATATCCAAAACAAGAGCACACACAGTAGAATTAATTTTCTTTACCTACTTATTCCATTCATATCATGTTCTGATAGTGTCCCTCATTTCTATACATATATTAATTTCTCCACCAATATTCCTGCTAAAAACCATAAACACTATGCTTGTTCCTTCCAGCCCAGCTCATAGCTGAACAGTTCATTGACCACAAACAGGGAGGATTTGCAGTGCTAGACTTTACAGAGCAATAGCTTTAGTACTTCTGGCCAACAAAAACACACTAATTAAAATGTCGCCAGCCACATGTCACTGTCCACCCCTTAACCTCCTCCTCTCCTCCCCTCTCTGTTCCCGTTTCTCTTTTTTAAACACCCTTCTCATTTATCGCCTTTCATTCCTCCAATTCTCAATTCCCCCCTCCATCATCACTGGCCTGCCTACAGTGGACACTGCGTACTTCCCTGAGGAGAGGGCTGACCACATCAGAGCCTCGCTCCTCTGGACACAGTTAGTGCGCTCAGCTGTCTCATCATCCTGGCTGAGCTCTGCTGGGTTAGCAACAAAAGGGAACTAGAGCAGACACATATTGAGCTGCAGTGTTGTCTATGGGACAACAGGGTCCAATATTTTCTTTGCCTTTTTGCTCTCAGTGCTTCTTCCTCTCTCTCCATATGTCACTGAAAGACGGCCTCCACGGCTGGACTCAATTTCCTTCCTAGTGAAATGTCCCAGGGCAAGAGCTCAAGAAGATGGGTCACCTGTGTGTTCATTTGTCTATGGGGCTGCACAGAAATGCATGTGTGTGCTTCATACCTTCACAAACTCTGGTTTCCAGGTTGAGGGCATAACCTCTTGGACATTCACACTGGAAACTACCAAATGTGTTGATGCACCGTCCTCCCTGGCACAAGCCTGGTAATTCCTGACATTCATTGATGTCTGTGGGAGAGAGAAAGGGAAAACTCAGTGGCACTGTGGGTTGGTGTTTCTGTAAGTATCGCCCAGGGCAACCTCAAAAAAAAAGAAAAAAAAAAAGAGACATAATAGCATGTTTCTATGACCTTCCAAGATGACAGTGATGGGGTTTGGTCTGAAGCCTTCCCCTCCAGGACACAGCGTCTTGTACTGAGCTGTAACACAAAACACAACACCAAATTACATTAAGCAGCAACAATTGCACAACACATAAGCATCCATCAAGGCTGTTTTATGGCAGGATTTGTCAGTAATTGCCGGCTTATAGGGAGCCGATGAATAGAGGTGCCTGAAAAAGACATTTCTGGTCATGCACTTGTTTCCTTTCGTTCTCTGTCGTGCTTTTTCTGATCTTAGTGTTATCCACAGAGCCCAAAGGACCGGACATGACTGCAGCTCCTCAGAATTACAAAGCGCAAAGAAGAAGTTTTTGTTCTTGTCACAGAAGCAAACAGTTCCTTCAGCTGAAAAGGATGAGTCATTCCCTGTAATGTTTTGAAACATCTGTTGGCAATTTCCAAATAAGTTGCACAAAGCTCTCTCGTCTTTACCAGCAACAACAATTACAGCAAACACACTCATCGCATGGCAAGAGAAGTCACCATGTAAGTCTGTATGTAAGCAGAGCAGCTAGCTCGCACCTGAGCAGGCCCGATTTACTCTGGTATATTAATATATACGGATTTTGGGTATGATTTTTCAGGTCAGTTTGCAAATTCAAGGAAATTAAGGGCAATTTCATCACGCCATCATTCATCAGATGTTTCTGTTGCCTGCTGACCTACAGCTGAAATGAACAAAAATGTTGAATTATAGAGATTTTTATGAAAGTAAGTGATGCTAGCAGTAACTTACCTTCTCATACACTATCACATGCCACTGAGTTTATCAGCTGCAAAAACAGATGCTAAGGTAAGCTAACTATGAACTGTATTCAGTCTAATCCAGTATACTGATGAAATGATCAGTGCTTCAGCTATAGAACCTGTGGCTTCCAGGAGGCTTGTTATGGCTGAGTATCTCTTGCTAGAGTTGAGATACCTTGGAGCTAAACTGAAAAGAAAACGTACATAATGTGTGGTTACAAGGGATAATGTGATGACTCACTTGAGTTTACAAGCGGGCATAATTCACATGGATTTCCCCAGCCCTGGCCCATGGAGCAGCAACAGGATGCTTTAGACACACCAACTCCAATCTCATTGGAGCAGTCCAAACTTTCTGATGCATCTCCTCGCAAACGAACATCCCGATAACAACTACCAGAGCGAGTATCTACACACAAACACACAGACAAACACACACAGATTGTGAGCTATACAGTTTTAGCCTTTGCTTTGGAATTAGTTATATGCCAAGCTAGGAACAAATCAAATATGTTTAGTGTTGCGGTCTCACCTACGCAGCCCACCCGAGTTGGATTGAGTTCAAAGTCTGGTGGGCAGTTACAGTGGTAGCTTCCAGGGATATTAACACACATTCCATTAATACAGATGGTCGGGTCTGCACATTCATTGATATCTGAGAAAAAAGGCAAAGTAAAAGCCAATAAATTGTTTATATTTATAAATACATAATCATTTTAAATTTTTCTGGCAATACAAAAGCAACTGGATGAACAGTGACTATTTGTCTTTATCACAGAAATGAAAGCTGTTCTTATCTTCACACCTGTGCTGCATTTCTTATGTGCTTTTATATTTCCCCTGTTTTCTGGTGCTTAAACACAGGAACACCATGGAAAGGAGCTGGACTAGTCTTACCTGTGCAGTTGCCTCCACTTCTGTCCAGTTCATACCCAATGTTACATTCACATCTAAAAAGTCCCGGGATATTCTGGCAGCGTCCATTGACACAGATGTCAGCAAAAGTACATTCATCTATGTCTGTAAAAGAGAGAGATAAAGAGGGAGCCATCTGTGAGTGATTTGCGGATCATGGGATCATGGTGGAAAACTGGCAGCCAGCATTAGGAAGTGAAGGCCACTCACCTCTGCTACAGAATGACAGTTCTAGGGCAAAAAAAATGTGAGGCATACCCAGACAGACATACACACACATACACTATCAGAGCTGCAGCCAAGGTTATGAAATTGTGCTCTTCCACATCATTACACTCTGCACAAGTCATTACTGTCCAGCTCTGACTGAGTTGATGGAGGAAGGACTGGACAGGTTATTTCAGGATGTTTGACACATCAGTGCAATGAGGTCAGTCTGCTCATTCAATTGATTCCCGCAGTGCATGATCACTGCACTCTACACTCATCTGCAACCAATTATAAGTGTGTTCATGTGCAGCTCTACGGTAGCTGACATTTAAGCTTACGTGAAATCTTACAACAGGTTAATATTTTATTCAGCTTATGAGTAAATAAGTAGAATACATCCCAATTTTAAAAAATCCTAAAAAGAGCCTGCATATGAGTTTCCCACTTATGGCAAATCTGAAAAGTATTTAAGTATATTATGACGGTTAGGAATCCAGAACATCTGTGTAGGTTCTCAGTCATCCAGGTCATGGTAGTCTTAAGAGCTTGAAAGAAGGCGACTGGACTTCTTTAAGTTGTTTGAAACAACTTGATGTTTCAACTTGTTGTTGAAAAAAGGCGACTGGACTTCTTTAAGTTGTTTGAAATAAAGAAGTCCAGTGGCCTTCCCAAAGCCCCGACCTCAACACCATTGAAAATTTCTGGATTATGCTTAAAAGCCGCGTCTGTGCCAGGAAACCAACCAATTTAAATGAACTCCACCAATTCTGCCAAGAAGAGTGGTCAAATATCCAGCCAGAATTATGCCACAAGTTTGTTGATGGGTACCAAAAGCATCTGGTCGAGGTGCAACTTGCTAAGGGACATTTAACCAAATATTAGTGGGGGTGTGTGTATAGATTTGGGCCTGTATGTATATTTTGAATTTATGCACCCAATTCTTGTTTTTTAAAGTCATTAAAGATGTATGCTGTATACTCATTCCACTCTGGAAAAAGAACAGTTCAAAGAAAGCATGAAAAGCCCAAAATTACCATGACATTCATGCCTATGTTGAATGTATGTAAACATCTGACCGCAACTGTATGTTGTGTATGCAGCTTGTGCATCTCAAACAGTAATTTAAAGAACAAGAGTTTGTAGGGCAGCCTTTCATTACGACTCTAATTTGTAGCCTTTGTTATTCTGTACAGTCTTTTTGTGCTACAAGAAATTACACTGTAAGCAGAAAATAATATTTGGACCTGTTTTTCCTAAGAATTCCTTCCACTCAGTTAATTTTATTTCTCTATCACAAAGCTTAGACACAACTTTTAACCAAATTGTAGCAGTTACCCAATTGATATGCACTCCTGAATTAGATAAACATCTCTCATAGCTACGAATTCACACGCTGTGATGTGTGTTGACATTTCAGAAGGGTGATGTTGAAACACCTAATTATCAAGCAAATTTGAACAGAAAATCAAGGCAAGAGCCACTGTTATTGTCAGTCCCTTGAAATGTTCTCACAACCTAAATCACGTTAATGCTCAGCATATTGTGCACTTTGATGTCCAAAAACCCATGTAATTACTAGGCAGCATCTGTTTATATCTGCTATTTCCTTAAACAGGAAAACAAAACAAACAAATAACACCAGGCATTTTTTGGGTTTTGTTTTTTGAATCAGTCAACATAATTTAGCGTGTGGGCACCGATTCAAATCCTGGGACGTATGATAGTCTGTGTTATATTGCCTTACCCTCACAGGCCTTGCCATCAGGAGTGGTGATGAAGCCCATGTCACATTCACAGCGGAAGCCTCCTGGCAGATTCAGACAGTGGCCATTTTCACACAGGTTGCTATTCTCTGCACACTCATCGCTATCTGCAGTGACAGTCAAACACACACTGTCAGTAAACACAAAATGCATTCCTGTATTTTCTAAAAGGTTAAACTGTGGTTTAAGACACTGATTTTGTATGTTTGACCTGAGCAATAGAATCCATCTCCAGAGAATCCATCCTTGCATACACATCGATAGGAGCCCATGGTGTTGAGACAGTCGGCATTGTTGCTGCACATATGTGTCCCATTCGAACACTCATCCAGGTCTGAAACACAACAAAGTCCAAAAATGATTACATTTTTGCAGATGTAAACTACTTCATCCAAATATTGAGGACAAGGCAAGTGGTATTAACATAATCAAAGTAAAGATCATAGCCAAAAGCACAGGACCATCTTTTTACAATTGTTTATCTGATATACAAGCTCATTTATTTCAAATGGCCACTGTATTTTTACCATTTACTAGTGCATTCATTCCATCAGCCTTACCTGTGCATTTGAGACCATTGCCAATCCACCCAGGAGCGCAATTACACTTGAAACTGCCGGCTGTGTTGGTGCAGGTTGCATGTCTGTCGCAATTATGGGCTCCGATCTCGCACTCGTTGATATCTGACAAAGAGAGGCCAAATAACAATGTAAAGATAAATAGACATAGGTCTGATGGTCTGATGATTTAGGTCTGCTTTCTCATTCCAGTGGGGTTCTTGGCACTGTGGAGTGAGTTGATGCTTGGTTTGATTTGTATAAAGATAGCAGCAGGAGAAGACAGAGCTAAGTCTTTCTGGCTCACTGTCTCTGTCCATGGAGAGCTGTATTTCAGAGCAGAAGGCAATGAGGCATTCTCATGATCTCTGATACTAATGGCCTTCCTACAAAGGTTTAATGAGCGCAGCCAGTCTCTGGATTTTCGTTGTTCAAGTGTGTCCAGAAAGCTGTAAAATGGCCAAGAGAGAGAATGATGTTGTTCTGTCTGCACTGTCTGAACAAGTATTCACAGGTTATTTTAGGCAAAGATGTGTCTTTTTACCCACAGATCCACAGATCCACAGACACTGCATGTCTCATGTGAGGCTTTTGGATCAGCACATTACAGACCCCCTTTTAATGTTCATGTTTGGGTTTTTCACTGCCCCAGATGTCAAGTGCGGAAATTTAATCTTTCCAAAACATAATTTCTTTAAATGTGATGTGGTGAAAGTGTGATGTGCCAACTCTACAAATAAACATTCCTTCACAGCAAAACCATGACAATTACATCTCCCAACCAATGAAATATTCAGAGTACTTAAATCCATCTCTGAATGTGCAAACCTACTGTATGCGGCTCGAGATTCTAATAAATGAGCAATAAAAAATTAATGGGAGCAATTAGTGGATATCATTAAAATCTGCCCTGCCCATAAAGTTGATTAAATCCTGTGGGGTGGAACCAATAAGGATCTCTTTGAATGTGGCTGTAGCCTTGCAGCTCTTCCTCAACAGCCCTAATGTAATGAACTGGTTCAACTGAAAAACCCTACATAGAACTATAACACAACAATGATTACGGCTAATCTGAACCAAAACAACCTGGTGAAACACTGACCATCACAATACCTGGCATCCAACCTGAGGGCTCAGAGCTACAGCTTTGATAGCAAGAGCGTGCAAGTGTTTGTTCATGTGGCATGCCCCTGTACATCAAGAGAAACCAAGCTGAGAACTCAAGATGTCAGGACTTATCAGCAAATAAGACACACTCCTCTCTCTATGTGTCTGTCTTTGTGAGGGTAGTAATTCAAGATGCAGTCAATTAGAGATTAGCGCTTGCTGGTTTACAGTCTTCCTAAGGACAGGGTACAGCATATTTTCACTACGTTTGATGACAAGGTTAATATGAGGGCTTGGAGCAAACGAATCCCCCTGGATTACAGGCGGAATTAATGATCATCTCCTCCAAGCCTTTGATGATAGACAGAACACAAAAACACACACACACACACACACACACACGAGGAAGTGCAAAGTGCAAACAAGTGTTGTTGCATGCGAGAAGCATGTCATCGGTTGCAGCTGGTGTCAAACAAGAGGGTCGAGTTAACTAGGATAACGTCTGACAGATGAAAAAAAACATGTACTGTACACTAATAGTTGAGAATTACACATCTGCCTATACCTGGATGCTTAGCTGTCTGCTAGTCTGTATGCTTGCCTATCATTTATCTTATTTATCTTATTGCTCTTTTGTCTCTGTTTCTGCCTACCTGTCTTGATTAATGTCAAGCATTTAACATTTATGTATCTACCATATTAACATGCCAAATTCTCTTACTACTCTGCATTTGAAGGGTCTGCCTTACAGTGTTAATTCTGTTGACCAATAATTTTCATCAACGACCTTTTTTTTCTGACGAAAACAAGGCGATAACTAAATAAAAACTAACGCACTAGGACGAAAACTATGATGAAATGTATTGACACTTTCGTCAACAAATAAAAAAGAGATGAAGATACAGTCCTGATCAAAAGTTTAAGACCACTTGAAAAATGGCAAAAAATTATAGCAGACTAAAACAAATTTGGATTTAGTTGACTAAAATATTAAGTGTAAAAGTCTGTCATGCTTACAAAGGTTTACAAAGCGTCTTATTTTCCTTGACATGAAATGCAAAATGTGTCCATGTGTCTACTCTTCTCTTCCTTCCAAGTGTTGACATTTTGTCACGTTTTCATGAGAAACAGGGATCATGGGAGCTAGTTGCTAGTTGTTCCCGGATCAAATTTGCATGTCTAACCTTACTGCACAAGGAGATTACTTCTGATTGAATCACTTCCAAACTTGTCCCACCTTTCTACACAACTTAATTAGTTCTGATTGGATCTCGTTTCTCCAGAATACAGTCCTGATCAAAAGTTTAAGACCACTTGAAAAACGGCAAAAAATCATATGTTGCATGGTTGGATCGTAACAAGGTTCCATGTAGAGCTTCAACATGCAACAAGAAGAAATGGGAGTGAGACAAAACATTTTTTTGAGCATGCAATTTATTGAAAACAATGCTTAAACTGAAACAGGCTGTTTCACAGCTGATCAAAAGTTTAGGACCACATGCCTTTAAAAGGCCAAATCTGTGCAAAAATGTGGATTCATTGCCATTTTCTGTCAGGTAGTCACACTGTCATGACGTTCTGATGGCAAAGGCAAAAAAACTTTCCCTTCTTGAACGTGGTCGGGTTGTTGAACTGCATAAGCAGGGTCTCTCGCAGCGCGCCATCGCTGCTGAGGTGGGACGCAGTAAGACAGTCATTTGAAACAGTAGATGCCCTTCGTAT
>VUQS01044769.1:0-13419 GCA_015108495.1 Heterochromis multidens
AGTTTTAGTTGACTAAATATTAAAAGATTATAGTAGGCTAAATCTAAAGTTAATTCAGTTGACTAAAATATAAAGTGTAAAAGTTTGTCATGTTTTTACCACACGGTTTATAAAGCGTCTTATTTTCCTTGACATCAAATGCGAAATATGTCCATATGTCTATGTAACAGACAGACCTAGGACAGGCAGGTTGACCGGCAGAGTGTGGCTTTTATTGCACGAACACAGCTGTTACAGTTGTTGTTGTCTTTGCGCGGCTTTTCAGCCGCGGCCCCAACTCGGCTCCTGCAGCTCGACAGCCACCGTGGCTACCAGCTCGGCTCCCGTAGCTCTGCCAGCTCCCGGGTTCCCAGCCCAGCTCTCACCGCTCCTCAGCTGCCGGATCTCCCGCTCGGCTTCCGCAGCTATCCCAGCTGCTGCGGCTCCAGCCTCGGCTCCCGCAGCTATACCAGCTCCTGGGTTTCCAGCCCCGCTTTCGCCGCCTTTCCAGCCGTTAGATCTCCGGCTCAGCCCCCGCGACTTGTCGGCTGCTGCACGGCTCGCCAGCTGCCACTTTCCACTCGCCGTCTTTCACGCTTTGTTCTTCACTTCACACTTCTGGTCAGGTCTCGGCATCCTCATCAAATAGGGGAGGCCTAATTGACTCACGCCAGCCCGGTGTGCTGGCTGGCCTCCCCCGATGCCACGCCCTGACTCAGCTGCCACAGACACCTAATGGCCAAAAAGTCAATGCAACCACCGGACAACCACTGATTTGTACTAGTTGCAAGGAGGTTGCTGTTTTGACTGAGCCAAAAATGGTTGAGATGTTATGAAGGGCAGACCTAGCTACTGAGGCCAAAATCTTTTCTGTACTACGCTGTTTTTTACATATGTTTTTACACTTTAGCACTTCTGCTTGCCCCAGACAGCCAATTTGCCAATCACACAAACCTTAGTGCTGTTGGATGGTTACCAACAAATTAACACTTTTCTGATTGGATCTTCCCCAATGATTTGCACATGTTTTATGTCTGAAATATTTTTAGATGTATTGCATATTGTGCTGCCTTGCCTCTGTTAACTGACTTTGAATGCTTTAACGTTGATCCTGTCTTTTAGGTGCCCAACCCTAATCATACCTTAACCAGAAATCACCTACTAAACCTTAATCTTTCTGTAACTTAAACCACACTATCTTTCTGCCATGTACAAAAATTATAAGATAAAAACATAAAATAAAAACCACATTTTCAGGTTTAAAACATGAATGTAATGTAACAGAACCTGCGGTTTTAAAGCAGGAAACACAAGTAGGAACATAATCTAAATAACAGTGTCCCATACCACACTAAAGGACTGCCTACTCAACTTTTTTAGTTTTGCTTATAGTCCCAGACACACTGGGATACAATTCATTTGTCTATGCCAAACAACTGGGACAAGGTTGTAAAGTCTGTACCTGAGGCAAGGTACCAAACAGCCTCTGCCAGCTGTACAGCCTAGTGTATAAATTTTTTTCTTTTCCCTTTTGCTCTTATTGCATTGTCCAAAAGAGACTGGATTGTAACCTGTCACTCTGGAAATATTTGAGAGTTATTCTGTCTGATCAGAATTGAAAACGGATGTAAAACACGTCTGAACAGAACCACAGTCACATAACTAATGCATTATTTCTTGACCGTAAAAGCGGAGAAGGACACTGCTGTTCATCACCATCTCACCGAACACAATATCCAGCTGAGTCATTCGATCTAATTATCTCACAGCAAGTGAAAAACAAAATGTGCCAGAGGTGTGAGATTTCATTTGTTTCTCTACATAACGCAGGACAACATTGCCATTATATAATGTCATTGTGAAACACAGATGTCAGCGCTATATGAACCTGCATCATTTCCCTGAACATATGATCCCAAGTGAGTCAGTTTGTCATTATTATTATTATTATTATTATTATTATCATTGTTATTTCCATGCATGCTGGTTTTCCCTGATACAGGTGCACAATTTAATTCAGTGTAATAATGCTTATGATGGTGGTACTGTCTTTTTATGCAATCCTTTTTCCTGATAAAAGTTTCCTGACAAAGTAACCTTTTCTGGAAAATGTGGTGTTTAATTAAAAATTTATTTTAATTGACTTTAATAGAGAATAATTTATGCATATTGTTGAAATTGCACTTATCCACTTGTGAGAGCTAAAAAACAAAGGTTTTGCAAAGTACTGTGAAAAGTCTTGAGCCACTTGTCATTTCTTTATATTTTGATTCCAAGGAGCCAGACCTTTGTAATTGTTTAAAGTGGTCTTGAGCAATAGTTCTCCAGGCTTTCTGAAGGTCTTTCAAAGTTTTTCTTTGGACAAATGACTTTTGTTTGTTAAACCACTTAACACTGACCTATGAATCATTCAATCATAAAAAGGCTCCTAACCTAAGGGAAGAACTAGTGCTGTGTCTACACTTAACAGACAACTTAGCAAAGGACCAATTTTAAATTGTATCTTTAGGCACTTTGTTACTAACAGCCTGTCACAAAAACACATCATTTGTTCCTATTTGTTTAGTTGAATCTAAAAAAAAATGCCAAACATAACACAAATATGTAAACACATAGATTTTTTTTTAAAGAGGAATATAGCATTTTATAATTAAAGTCTAGAGGAGTACAAGTCCTTCTTTCTTCACCCCATGAACTATGCAGAATTGTTTGTTGACCTGATAGTTCAGGTCATGCAAAATCTTGCTGCAACATAGCTCGGCTGAATTGGCATCTGTGTCGACGCCGGTCAAATGTCACACGTTCCATTTTTGCAGTTCAACGTTAAGCCTAGCAGGGCCTTTTTCCTCGTCTCACTCTTTACAGAAAGTGTTAAACCATGAGCTGAGGTACATCTGGAAAAAAAAAATGGTGCTGTTGAGAAAGAGCGTTAAAAATACTCCTCTGTCCTCCCTCGACTGCAGTCAGATGGATACGTGGAGAGAGGAGACACAGGAAGAAGACAGAAGACCTGAAATAGCCGCCTGAAATAGCCTAAAGCACCCAGGGAAAGAGACCTGCCTCCGCCTCCTGTTAATTCCCCTCTGTCCTTGAATGTGTGTGTGTGTTTGTGTGTATGTGTGTGATCATGTGAGATTGTATAGAAATAGATGCATGCGTGTTTACTCTCTCCCACAATTTCTTATCCTTCCATTTCTTCACTTCCTCCACTCCCAATTTGATTTAAATAAAAGCCACCCAGTTAAATTGAAGTGTCAGAATGAAAATCCAAAATGTGTTTAAGTGAAACAGGATTTTTATGAGTAAACATTTTGTCCCCGCACACTCTCACTCATGTTTATTCATTTATGGCGAAGCTATGAAGTAATGTTTCGTTTTGGTTGCTTGCACTATTCATTAGCCTGCGTATTGCCCGAGGTGTAGCCACTTATAATAGTCGTGGAGCTGTGTTGGCAGCTATGATATTGACAGAACCATATGGATTTCATTTCGTATTCATCTCACCAACCCCAGAGAAAAAGATCCACGAGAGCGTGTCTTCGTGGGGCGCTGACACAAAATCATGTTTCCATGAGAGAAAGTAAGTAAGAAGGAGGGGGAAACAATGAGGCAGTGAGTGTGGGGGTGTGTGCATCTGTGTCTTAGATCTCAATTCCATCCTATCTGTTTTGTGAGAAATTGTTTTAGAGACAGCAACATTTCTGGATGCTATCATCACTCAAGCTGCCCAAGGTCTCGGATGTGAGATGTTGCCATACATAAAGGTATTGTTGATCAATATTGATTGATTTGTGCAACTCCAGGGAATATCAGTGCCTATCTCCGCCTCTCACACGAGTCTGTTTATGTAATTAATATGGAAGACAAGTAGTAAGTCAGCCATAACTTTTTAACCTTGCAGAAAGCCCCAATAAATCACAAGTGGGGACATCAGATGAAGTAAGCAGGCGGGTCAGTGTAGTCTTGCTCTGAACTGCGTGAGAACAAGCTAACATTTTCCCAGATCATGTTTGGGTCACATCAGTCTGTTCACCACACATTTTTCAAAGCAGAGAGGCCAGCTATGTTTCCATGTGAAGGAATGTGGTCAAGGTTCTGTTTGGTTTGAGGTTCTGGCAAGGATCTCGTCCGCTCGCCATCTTGCCATGAGACAAATCAATTATAATCAGAATTCTTTCAGTTACACAACTCTGTTTGACTTTGCTCAATATACCCCAACAACAACCAAACCTCGACCTTACCCACACAATAGCGCTAAGGCTGCCAGTATGCTTTCATCAGAACTGCTTGTCAGATGGTGTTGTGTGATGGTGGCAAAGTAAGCAGGGTTTGGATGTACACAACTGTTACACAGCTATTTTGTTTGTACACTTCCTACACACTATTTTACCCAAGCTTTGAGTGTTGCAGTTCTGGGGCCTGATCCACAGAAGCAATTTACAAACCCTCACAAATTGTGCCAGCATCCAAATCACAAGTGATTGTCTCTTGCAGATTGTAGATAAATTCACAAGTTCCACACTCAGCTCCTTTTGATCATTTAAAAGTGCCAAAATTAACACGAGAGAAGACGATCTCTGCAGCCAGACACTGGAGCCAGACTGATTCTTTTCCAATAATCTTCGCCCTTAAAGGATGTTGTGGTAGTTAGTGTCTTATCTTTAAGCACCACTATGGTTCCTCATCTGCAACTATTCTCTCATATTCATGGACAACCACATTTTTGGTTCATGCAACAAAATCTCATAATTCTTTTGATTTCTTCATAATATCTCAATAATATCTCTAATACTATCTCAATATAAGAGATAGTATTATCGTAAAATGGACACTACATGAAACACTACATGTTTCAAGCCTAATTTACACCATGGAGCCCTACTCTTATAATAAAAAAACCTCACAAATTTAACACTGTCCATGAGGCTTGATTTAAGAAATAAGTGTTTTTAGTTGTGGCTTTTAGAGCATGTGTAACACCATCTTGTCTGAATACAGAATATGACGTCACTAGGTTGGTTGGTTGGCACTAACGGTCCTACCTACATTAGATTATGTTAGCTAGCTAGTGACAGAACCAATAACTCAATGGAAAACAAAGAAGCTAAAACTAAAAAGCAGTTTTTTTGGGGGGGTGGGTCACTTTTTGTTTTGTGAGTGGCAGAATCAGCTGGCAGAATATATCCATAAGTTGCAATCAGCACTGTTTTATGCAAAAGCTGATTACGCCGCTAGCGCTGTACACCTGACCCGACAAGGAAAAATCAAACACAGAGGCGTGCAGTGTTGACTTCAGCTTATCAGTCCAGCAAACCACCGGGGCACCTGGCTCAAACACCCTCTACTGCACACAGTCCTCATTTATAAAGTACTCTATGAACCTCAGCATTGCAGCTAACCGGTGGATTTAATATAACCTAATGTAGCACTATTAGTGGCAACCAACCTAGTGATGTCATATTCTATAGTCGTACTTATTTTTTAAATTTAGCTTTACAGTGTTAAATCAGTGACAGTAGAGGAGGCCTCCATGGTGTAAATTAGGCTTGGTAAGCTTTATTTTTTTGGTAGGCTTTTTAGTGTTTCATGTCCACTTTAATCCATAGGGTCTCTCCACTGATTTTACACATTTCAATTAGTTTGTGTCGTGAAATCCTGAATTGCCACTCACACAACTTTAACTTGTTTAGTCTGTTGCTGCATCTTTTTAGTTTTTTATTTTTGAAAAAGTGAAAAATCTATAGATAGAACTGATCTGTTATTGGACTTCTCGCTATCCAACAAAGACTCAAGACCATATACTCATAAAATCTGTTGTCTTCAACTTAACCAGGGTTTTGCCAGATGATTTGTCTTACCCATTCCCCCAACCTCCCATCCCACCCGCTACCAGGCAAAGCTTGTAGTATTCGCTGTTTATTACTTACAACTCTCCAGAGCTTAAAATATGTTATTTCAGCCTAGTGTTAACCAAATTATTTAGCTTAAGTGAAGCTCTCCAAGCAACTGCTGCATGTCCTATGTTAAAAAGACAGAGAAGGTCAATGACTTGGAACAAAATAGTTTTGGTGTAAAAGATACGTAACCTGTCACAGAAGCACAGTGTTATTTCATTATTTTACCAGGGTACATTTAAAAAAAATATTCCTTTTATGTCTTAGACTTGAAGACTTTAGCAGAAAGCTTTCATACTAAAAAACACAATATATGTACACACACACACACACACATATATATATAAGTGAATTACTGACAAATGGGGCTTAAAAGTTGCATTACACGAAATATAAGATGCAGTTTTTTAAAAGCTATAGTCTAGGAACTCAAACCTAATATTTCTCAGGCTTTCTTGTATTGATTCTGACTTTTTGCCCCTTCTTTGTTCTTTGTGAAGGAGTGATGGCAGTCATCGTTTAGTGTTTTAACTCCTGATGAAAGAAAATATTTCCACTTCACAGTCAAGGTACAATAGCAGAAATACTGTGCTGTCCTAAAGTACTCAAGAAATCAAATGTGTGTGTTTTTTTTCTCCAAAGTCCTTGGTTTGTGAAGGTGATATTTTATCGGTTTCACCTTGATGTCAGGAGAGTTTTCAATTCAGTTCAATTTCAATTCAATTATTCTTCTGTAGATTTTATGCCACCTAATGCAAAGTGTGAATATGCTAAATATGAATGGATTCTGTCTGATATAATTCCTACAACACCTGTTCAGCTGCTGAATCAGCCCACTTCCAGCAGTCATTACTTCTCTAAACTAATTCCATTGCATACACACTACAGAGAGCTGCAATCCCTTCTGACTTAATCACGTACTAATAGGGGAATGGCCGATGTTAAGTCTGCATTTATTCATTTTCTCTACTGAATCCGTCTGGTTTTTTTTAGAACTTATTATGAAACATTCAAATTGTGGAGACAGTAATTGTGTCCATATAATTCTTATTCTTCTAAAAACTGATGCATAATTGTTTCTCTCATTCTGACATTCTGACTTCTAATCACATCAGTTAGTGAAGTCTACTTGTATATGTCAAAGACTGGAATAAATGCATAATCTCATTTTTTTATGGGTGTCAGTAAATGTCATGTTAGATGTAAATATTTTCATTTGGCACATTTCTAGATGATGTCTGCTTGACATCTCTTTGACCAACATGATGCAAATGTGACAAGTAGTCCAAAGCACTTCATCGGCATTAGCATGCCTTACATCCACATCAGTGACATGCAAGCTTGTGGAAAAGATGCTGACTGCAATAATAAATAATCCATGATTGCAGTTTACATCCACCCAGTAAAAAATAAATGAACTAGCGCTCAGGCACATATTCCAAAACTGCTGTTTCAAATCACACAGGATATGTTAAAACACTTGGTGTTCCATATCAAAATCTGTGTATTTTGTGTTTTTGTTGTTTTATCTCTGATTACTTGATCAAGGATCTGAAATTTGCACTCAGTTGAAGTCCAAAGGACTGGTTTACTGTGTGGAAGTGAGGAAGGAGCTGGGCAATGGATTCCACCTTTTGGCTCGCATTTCATAATCGTAACAGTTTGCTTAAAAAATATGAAATCACGCATGAATAACACACCAATATTCCAAACTCATTTTGCATGTTATCACAATGCACTTTTTAGCTTTTGTGTGTCAACTTATAAAACTAGCACTGATCCTTACTGTAACAATTTGTCCCAATTAATGATATGAAAAAGAAGAAAATACGTAAATTCCATATCAGTTCCCGTATATACCAATGCTCTCTATGTCATACACATACACAGATCAGTTCACACCATTAAAACCCAAATGACATAAATAACACTGATCACCTTACAATTGATCTTCATGCAATGTTCTGTTGGCAAACCTTGAGACCTGGCTTGTATGTGGCTGTTATTTTGACCACCCACCTAACCATTGTTGTAGACCAAGAACAGCAATCATGAGAAGTATAATGTACTCCGCCCCACCACAAAATCTGTCCAGAAATGGCCAGAGGATTACAACAAGAGCCTAAGACATTGATCTAGCCCCACGCTGCAGGACCCAAACCAAACACACACACACACACACACACACACACACACACAAACACACACACACACAGAGTAAAATATTCACTGTATTCACTGTATATATCTGCTAACAAAACAGAACTTGTATCACATGGCCTATTTTTTTTAATGTATTAGAAAAGATACAATTTCTTTCATTGGTATAAATCAGATACTCCTCAGGGTTCTGCTAAGCTATTTGATAGTGTTTCTTGCAGATAATACATGAGTCAGTGTATGATAAAGACTAAGCAGATCTCCCACAAGATTTTCACTGTTATGTTGTTTCAATAGTAGCTCGAATGTCGGGTTCAGATCATGATGCATTTCTGACAGAGCTAACCAAGGGTCAAACATGAACTTCAAAAATAGTCACAGCTCCCATCTACTGGGACACCTTAGCAGACTGGTACTTACATAGTGCCTTTCTACTCTAACTTAGCACTCAAAGCACTTTTTTACTACAAGCCGCATTCATCCATTCATACAGCCCTTTTATTATGTGCCTTTAAGTGCTTTCTTATAGCACTTATCACCCACACACTCCTATGGATGCATGAGGAGCAATTTGCAGTTCAGTATCTTGGCGAAGGACACTTAAACATGTGGATTGGAGGAGCTGGGAATCAAACCACCGACCATCTGATTGTAGAAGACCTACCTCCTGAGCCACAGCTGCCTTAAGTGCGGCTGTTGCCTATCAGCTTTGCATCATGTGAAAATTTTACATACAAATAAAGTGGTTGTAAAATTAAAACCACTATACAGTTAAAGTTACAATGTAAAATTCTTTTTTGAGTAAACTACTTTCTTCTGATGTGTGCATATGTAAGCTCATTTGAGACTCTGGCTTCTCTTTGTTGGCTCCTTCTTTTTTGTACTACATGCTGAAAGCCACTGTCAACAAATTTGTCAACACGAATTTAATATTTACTTACATATTTGTGGCTTTCGGTTCAAACAAGTTTATATTAATTATGTGACAAATTATAGCACACAAGCAAAGCAAATTGTTCCTTTCAAACTAGCTCTCATAGGCACATTTTCAGTGGGGGTAGTGGGGGCATGTTCTCCACTTTTACTCAAGGCAGGGTCTCACTGAACATTGTCCACATGAGGTAAGAAAGAAGGAGCTAAAAATGTTGATAACCTTATTTGACTCCTGCTGGTAGTATTCAGTGAGCTTTTTTTGCCCTGGGCTTTGCCTCATGGGCTATATGCACATTGACCTACACTGCCAGAGGTTGTTGGGGCCCTATGGAGACTGAGGATCTCCAGGCACTACTATAGTTAATATTCCAAGTAAAGAAAAAAAAAAACTATGACATGTTGCTGTTCTGTGGCAAATGTGAAAAATAGCAATATTTTTATGTGCAGTCTTTGTGTTTCCTTAAATAACTATGAATGGGTTATAAGTTATGTTATATACAAGAAATATGATATTGAAAACATTTTCCTTAATAAATTAATGAATAAATTAGTTCATTTTAATAACCAGTAAGCAAAATGAGATGTTTCAAGCAACAAAAAACAATCGTTTGGCTTAAACAACACTTTAATGATTTATGTGCATTTAAAGTTAACATATAACATTAAATCACTGCACACGTTAGGAATGTGTGCAAAAACTTTGCTTTTCACATGACTGTATATCAGAATCATTGCTTCCCAAACATCCTCATAGTTAAACAACAAAATAGGTTAAATGCCACAGCTTACACAAATACTTAAGGTTATTTATACAAGGCGAAACACTTTTTGTACCTAACTGCCCGCTCCATGTCTTTTTATAACCTGTAATTTTATCTCCCCAACTTTAGATACATTCTACTCTCTTTTTGTGTGACAGAATTGCAGGAAGACTGCAAGGTAAGAAATTCATTGCTTAGTGTAACCTGTGGCTCTGTGACAAAAATGTCTTTGAATTGAACTGAACTGAATGAGGAGAGGGCAAGGATTACATCGAAGAAAGAATTTGGATGACCACACTTCTTTTATGTGTACATTCACTCTCATTCAGGGTTCTTTTGAGACTGTTTTCCTGACTTCCAGTGTCAGACAGGTACAAGGTAGGTCATGTATCTTGACACATGGTGTGGGTGCAGAAATATTAGCAAGTTTTCTTTGAGTCAGAACACAAGATACCCTGGAAACAAGAACATCTATGATGATAATTTTACCAGAAATCAATGTGAAACCCACTGAACTGCATCAGCTGGTTAGCTAATCGTGCTTTGATATGGAGATCGCCTTGCTCACTAGCTACCACAGTAAACACACCACTATTTGCATGTATAGATTTTCTCCCAGCACTGTGTCGTCTACGACATCATGTTGGTCAAAGAGATGTCATATTCTTGTTGGGAGAAAAAAGAATACTATTCATAGCAGCCTCATGGTATATGTCTATCACAATACAAAGCACTAGGGAAGCCGTTTGTGGACATTTAGGCTTTGGGGAGTTGGAAAGGGTCTCAAGTGATGATCATGCATTGGATGAAAAATAAAAGGCTTGTGCTTCAAAAGACAAAAGAGGTAATTTATAGTTTATAATTAACAGGTACTTGACATTTGAAGTTTGGAATCCAGTACTGCCACTTCATCCCTCACACCCACAGCCAGACACATTGAGAATTTATCTAATAATACTCCCTATTTGTGATGAATTATTTGCTGTCACATAAGAGACAGTTGTGGGTGAGTCATCTAATTTTGAGTTGTAATATTTTCCTCCCACCGGTTCTGATAGAAAATTGAAACACCTATGTATGATAATAATAATGCCACACTTTTTGTCTCCAGTATGTGGCTTCCTCCTAACTTATTCTTCAGAACAATAGCAGAAATTAGCATCAGCAAAAATACATGACAGGCAAGCAAATAAATAAATAAATAACATCCAAGAATAAGTAAATCAACATTAAGGCATTTGCCAGAAATCAATGCAGCACCCACTCGGCCCCTCATGAACCAATGAGCTTGTTGACACGGAGTTCCTCGTGTCCTGCAGCCACCACAGTGCATCTGAAACACCCATTTGCATTTATGGATTTTTTGTGAGTGCCCTGTATCTGTGTGTGTCATGCTCTAACTTGGGGGAAATGGAATCTCTATTCATAGTCTTTATCCATTTCATCTCCACCTCAGTCTTGAACGAGGGCCTTTGGAATTGGTCTCTTACACACACAAACCATTTATATGAGCAGGCAGGACTCAGGGGTGCTTGTTCGTGACTTTATGGTCACAGTATATTCAACAGGACGCCTTGATGGTGGTGGGAGGGAGGTGTTATGTACTTGAAGGGCTAAATTAAGTAGATTTGCAATAAATTGACATTGGGTTTTGATGTGGATAATCTGCAAATATTATGCAAAATTATTATCAAGCAATAGATATAATGATGCAAATATTTTGAAGGAATTTTGCTGTTTTACCTCAGCACCTCCTTAACACTAGTAGGTTAAAATAGTAACTGACGGTATAGAGGTAATGTTTATCTGTGATTAAAGTTAATCATAGATGATTCATTAAGAATCCTTGAAGCCTAGACTTAGACACTTCAAATTGCTTTCAATTGTCTACAACATAGTCTGTCAATTATTTTTGAAACACTTCATTAGCTTTTTTATTTTTGTCTTAAATTTATTCATTCAAAAAAACATTTTTATTCTAATTCTATTGGGAAGAAATCCCAGTGATACTACCAGTTCAACTGAGAATCATCAGCCTTTTCTTTTGTAAAATATGAAAATCTCTGAGACTCACATACTCTCACATACAGGCTATTATAAGTAATCTTTAGCAATTATCATTTATCAGACTGTAATATCATGTATACACTTTGCATGGCATTAAAACATCCCAACCAGACAGAGGCAGAGCCTGGAAATTAGCATTAGGCTTGACAATTACAGCAGAGGTTGGTTTTTGCCACCTTTATCCTGATGATGGCCAGCAAGTCTGAAAAAATGGCAAACTGGCATTAGTCTGTGACCAGTGTGTAATGTGCTATATCACCACAAGTGTTTATAATCACCTAATCTGACATAGTAGCTGCCACATCAGACAAAAACACTGTCTGGTCTCAACCTGACATTATTTGGGTTCCAGTTTTTGTAGTTTTTGAAATCTCCTGCAGGTGGTGGGCCCACAGGAGACCCATGTAGCCAGGCATTAGCCCATGGAGTCCCGGCCAGGCTCCATGGGCTAATGCCTGGCCACCAGGTGCTCACCTTCAAGCCCCTACCCCAGGCCTGGCTCCAGGGTGGGACCCTGGTAATCTTGTCCTGGGCAGGGTGAACTGGTCACTTGATCTCTTTGTCGTCATAGGGGTTTGCTGCATCAATTTTCATCTGGCCCTTCAGCCAGGACCAATTTGCCTTGGAAGATCCTTCCAGGAGAAAATTGCCCCATACAACATAGCTCCTGGGATCACTAGGGTACACAACCCCATCCAGCATGATGAAGTGACAATTCACAGAGAGGCTCTTACTAGGATACCGCCTGAACACCTCCTAGGTGAGGTGTTTCCGGCATGTCCTACTCGGGGTGGAGCCCACCTCAGTCCCCCCCCTCGCTGGAGGAGGTGGCCGGGAGCGGAAGGTCTGAGCTTTGGAAGAAGGAGGTCTGAGCTTCTCTGCTTAGACTGCTGCCCCTGTGATCCAACCCCGGATAAGCGGCAGAAAACAGATGGACTGACTGATGGATGGATAATCAATGACGGTGATCAGAAGTGCTTTCACAGATTCACAGATCAGTTAGCTGTTTTACAACTACTCTTTCAAGAATTTTTGATATAAAAGGAAGGTTGGAGATTGGTCTATAATTAGCTAAGACAGCTGGGTCAAGTGATGGCTTTTTAAGTAATGGTTTAATAACTGCCACCTTAAATGTCTGTGGTACGTAAGCTATTAATAGAGATAGGTTGATAATATTTAAAATTGGAGCATTAATTAATGGTAGGACTTCTTTGAGCAGTCTTGTAGGAATGGGGTCTAATAGACACGTTGATGGTTTGGAGGAAGTAACTATTGAAGTTAACTCAGAAAGATCAATCGGAGAGAAAGAGTCTAAATAAATATCAATAGTATTGAAAGTAGCTGTACTTAATGATACGTCTGTGAGATGGTTATGAATAATTTTTTCTCTAATGTTTAAAATTTTATTTGTGAAGAAATTCATGAAGTCATTACTAATTAAGGTTAAAGGAACGCTTGGCTCGACAGAGCTCTGACTCTTTCTCAGTCTGGCTACAGTGCTGAAGAGAAACCTGGGGTTGTTCTTATTTTCTTCAATCAGTGATGAATAGTAAGATGTCCTAGCTTTACGCAGGGCTTTTTTATAGAGCAACAAACTCTCTTTCCAGGCTAAATGAAGCTCTTCT